>APFE030250965.1:10868-24759 GCA_000404065.3 Pinus taeda | reverse complement strand
TAAAACAACACCAATTCCATTTCTTGAGGCATCACATTCCACAATAAAGGTTTTTGTGAAGTCTGGTGTAGCTAAGATTGGTGCTTGGCACATTGCCTCTTTAAGGTGTTCAAAGGCCTTCGTTGCTTCTGGAGTCCATGAAAATGCATCTTTCTTCAATAATGTTGTTAGAAGTGCTGCTATTCTCCCATAATTCTTAACAAACTTGTGATAATACCCTGTCAACTCGAGAAATCCTCGTAGATGCTTTATGGATGTCAGGATTTTCCATTCCTTAATGGTTTTAATTTTGATAGGCTCTACCTTAACACCTTCATGAGATACAATATCACCCAGATATTCCACCGGTTGTACTCCAAATAAAAATTTGGAAATTTTTGCATATAGTTGTTTCTCCTCCAATAGTTAGAGCACCATGTCAACACGTTGGACATGATCCTTCCAAGGCTTGTTGTAGATTAGTATATCATTAAAAAATAGTAACACAAATTTTCTAAGGAAGGGTTTGAAAATGGAATTCATCAAAGCTTGAAATCTTGAAGGTGAATTAGTAAGGCCAAAAGGCATGACCAAAAATTCATAATGACCCTCATGAGCTCGAAATGTTGTTTTTGGAATGTCTTCAATCTTCATTTTGATTTGATGATATCTTGAAGGAAGATCCAACTTGGTGAAGTAAATTGATCCATGAAATTGATCCAATAATTCATCAATGACAGGAATGGAAAATTTACCTTTAATAGTGAGCTTGTTGAGCTCCCTATAATCTGGACACATGCACCATGATCCATCATTCTTGTGAACCAATACTACTGGAGCAAAGAAAGAACTTTGACTAGGTTGAATTATACCAGCCTCTAGCATTTTTGCAACCATACGTTCAATTTCACTCTTTTGGACATAGGGATATTTGTAGGGCCTGATGTTTGGAGGAACATTTCTTGGAATCAAATTAATAGCATGAACATGATCAAGAATAGGTGGGAGGCCTTTGGGAGTCTCAAATACCTTGGAATGATTGTCCAAGACTTTTTGCAGATATGGAGAAATGGATGCTTTCGATGTGGGAACCTCTAGTGAACATAATTGTGAAATTATGCGTCGTTATTCTTTCTTTAGAAGCTTTGTCATTCTGTTAGAGCTGATTATCTTTCCCGGTTTCCCTGTGATACCCCTTAATTTAACTTCCTTTCCTTCTGAAGAGAATGTCATGAAACATTCTTGAAAATTAAAAGTTATTGTACCCAAGGATTGTAGCCATTGGACTCCTAGTAAAACATCAGCACTACCCATTGGAATGGAAAGCATTGGGCTATTCAATACATATTATCCCATGGATAGCTTGATATTATGGCACTTTCCTGAGCAATTTATGGTTCCTCTACTTGCAACCATCACTTGACACTCTGATGCTTGTTATAGGAAGCAATTCAATTCCTTGGCTATCTTACAATGAATAAAATTATGGGTACTTCTCGAATCAATCAACACTATTACCTTTTTATTCTTGATATGCCCTTCTATCTTGATAGTTTGAGGAGTGGTAATTCCAACCAATGCATTACAAGATATGGTTAGATTCATTTCTTCCTTTTCTAGGTTTTTTTTCCTAGTGTTTATCCTCTTCTTTTGACGTTTCTTGTTCCTTTTCTTCCTCCTCTTCACAATCTATGTAAAATAATTTCTTCTCAGCACACGTATGAACTTTAGTGTATTTGCTATCACAATTGTAACAAAGCCCTTTTGCTCTTTTTTCTTCCAATTGTTGTGGTGTCAACCTTATAGGTTGTGGATGGCTAGGGGTAGCAACGCTTCCATATTTATGATTATGAGTGGTAGGATTCCTTGTTTCCATAATTTTGCTTTCCATTTTTCTTGCCAACCTGAATGCCTTCTCCAATGAATTTGGTTCCCAAAGGAAAACCTCATGTTAGACGTTATCTATTAAAGTCCCTATGAACACATCAATCCTATGCTCCTCTGGAATATCTTTTACCCTTATATTCAATTTTTGGAAGTCCTCAATGTGCTCCATCATTGAACCCTTTTGTTTGATATTTATCAATTAGCTAAAAAAAGTGTTGCTTTTTGTATCCTCATAATGTGCTATCATTTCATTGTAAAAATAGCCCAAAGTGACAATTTGTTTATGAGAGAAAAGCCATCGATACCATACAAACTGATTTGGTTCCAAATATAAAGTTGCAATGCAAACCTTTTGTGTGTTTTGGACATTATGGAGATCGAAAAATTGCTCCATCTGCAGTATCCATGTTCCGAGATCCTTGCCATCAAACTTCCTCATATTGATCTTTAGAACATGGTGGTTCTTCGATCCAACGTTAGAGTCTATGAAATCATGATTAACATTTATTTTGTTCTCATCATGAGTTTCCTTTACTACCATTTCGCCATTAGTAAGCATTTCTTGTAGAAACTTTGTCAAATCTGTCTTCAAATCTTCCATGCCTTTCTTTAAATCATCCATCGTAGCTTCCACGCCATCCATCTTAGCTTCCAGGTCGTCCATCTTAGCTTCCACGTCATTCATCTTAGATTCTACGCCTTTCTTTAAACCATCCATCTTAGCTTCCATGCCATACATATTAGCTTCTACGTCTTTCTTTAAACCATCCATCTTAGCTTCTGTTACTTTTTGTGCGAGCGAAATTTGTTGCACTTGGTCTCATAATTTTGATATATCATGTTGCATTTCTTCCTCTTCTTCATGAGTCATGCTAGAGATTTCAGGTTTCTTACTAGGTGTTTCCATTTTTTTTCTTTGGGGCATCAATTATTGATAATAATGCTTCACTATGCCCTTTGAATTCCTTCAAACTAATTTTTCAAACCAAGCTTATGCAAAAATTTAAAAAAACTACACACCTTTTTCACTTTGTAGGAGCTCGATATTAAATCTGATGTAACTCTGTAATTTTGGATCTCCAAGGTCTAAAATTTATTCCTGTGGTAACCCTCTGAGTAATATTTCTAACGCAACAAATCTGATCAAGATTTGATTCTCCAATGAAGAGTTATGCCAAATCTCCCACAATGACCTGAGTATAGACTGGTTCAGTAGAGCGAACTTGTACGACGTTCCCCAGGTCACTGTTTCAACCTTAGGTTCTGAAAATGATATCCAAAAAACTACATTTCATCCTGTTTCTGTAACTTCTTATGAAAATTAAATCTGATGCTCAGAGCGAAATTTATGAGGATTTTCCGAAGGTCACCTATTTGGAATGTAATTTTGGGGTCTGCAAAAACCATAACTTCCTCTAGTATATCTCCGAAAATATAGCGAGAGAAGATCTAAAATTCGAGCTCGAGGTTCAGGCCGATTCCGTCTCAAATGGGTTTTTTAGCTTCTGAAACTTTGTAGCGAAAAATTTATAGTGAACATGCCACGATAACCTGTTTGGAGCAACAAAACCCTAGAATCCAAAGCTTTGATACCAAATGTTATGAAACCAACGCACAAAAAGATAGAAAAGATAGATCAATGCCTTAGAAATAAGCCTCTTCCAGGGGGGAACCTCCTTTACATTACACAAATGAGCAATTCTTAGATGATACAAATGAAAATACCTCCTTTCTATATATAAGAGTTTAAGGGGTCACAATATAACCAAAGTCAACCTAACAATAATAATATAAAGGCACAAAAATAACAATAGTGGGATTCTATGAGGCACAATAATAACAATATGGGGACAATAGGGGCACAAAATAACAATAATGGGATTCTATGAGGCACAATAATAACAATATGGGGACAATAGGGACACAACAATAATAATAAGGGATACAACGACAATAGTAATGGGGGAATCACTAGTATTATAGGGACCTAACATTGGACTCACCAACATCCCTTCAATTTCAGGGGGGAAATGTTGACACCCAATCAATGAGATTGGTTGAATATTTGTAAATAGTAAATAATGGAGAATAGGAAAATGAAAAGATAGTGGGAGATGAAGCCCAAGAGTCTCTCCCTCATTGTATACATCCATAGCAAATCTTAATGAAGAAACAAAATTCATTTGAGGAGTTACCTCCTGGCTTGACACCTTCACACAACTGTCATTCTAAGGGAAGGTAAGTACACATGGTAATTGTATGGAGTTTCGGTGTAACCCACAAAACTCCCAACTTTGTTGTCGGCTCAAGCTTCTTTCTCGAATCTTTGGAGACATGGCAGTAAAAAAAGGCTCCAAAATTTTTGAAGTGAGACACATCCTGCTTTCTCCTCAAGAAATCCTCCTTCGGTGTAATCATACTAAGAATCCGATGAGGACTTTGGTTATGCAATTATATTGTTGTGTTACATGCCTCTAACCACAAATGTAGTGGCAGGCCTTGGTCATGTATCATAGCTCTCACAATTCCCACAATTCTCTGGTTCTTCCTCTTAGCTACCCCATTCTACTACAGGTTATGTGGTGCTATCAACTCTCTTCGAATGCCTTCTTTCACACAAAACTCCCTGATGTCATTCGAAAAATAATCACCTCCATTATCGCTCTTGAGAACCTTCACCTTCTTGTTGGTCTCTTTCTCAATTAATTCCTTGAATTATTACATAATTTGAGAATGTCTCATCCTTCTTTCACATGAATAAGATCCAACAATTCCTTGATAAATCATCAATAAAAATAACAAAATACTTATGTATGGTAGGGAAGGTTTTCAAGAAATGTCCACAAACATTAGAACAGACTCTTTCCAAGACTACATGTGCTTTGTTGTCTCAATCATGGAATGTAGATTTCATATACTTCCCCAAGGTACAACCTTCACAAACATCCTCATGCTTAAGTTCTCCTTTAGGGAGGCCAGTGGTTATTCGCTGCATAATTGCCAAGGTGCCATGATGCAAATGGCCCAGTATCCTGTGCCAAAGTTCATTGACATCGCGACTCTGCATTTTCTTTTCCTTACTGCTTAATGCAACACAATCTTCCACATCCAACTTGTACATGTTCTTCCCCCAAACCCCGATCTGCTTCACCTTTCCAATGGCTATGTGTCTTAAGGATGCTTTCCCTTTGTTGAAAATCACATCATAACCATAGTCTTCGAAAAATGATACAAAGATTTTATTCTTCTTTAGGCCTCGAAAAAACATGACATATTTGAGGAAAAGAGGGGATCCTAACTCCCTCATAAAGGTTATTGTACCAATTGCAGTAGCACTGTACCTTTCATCGTCCCCAAGCTCAATATTCATCTAGAGATCTTTCTCCTCTAGGTCACTGAAAAAATCTCTACACCATGTCATGCGAAATGAGGCACCAAAATCCAAGTACCACACGCTACCCCTCACAATGTTGGCAATGCATGTGATAAGGGTGAATTTTAGCTCAAACTGTGAATCCAATGCCTCACCTGCTGCTCTTCCTGAGTTCTTCTTGCTAGACTTTTTGTGTGGACACTTTGTAGCATAGTGCCTGAATTCATCACAATTGAACCATTTCATTTTGGACAAGTATTTCTTCTTGACCCCTTGGATGGATCTTGGTTTGGTTTGAGATTTCTTCCCTTTGTCCATCTTTCCATTCCTAACCAATGCAAAATTTTCTTCATCCTTTCCCTTGGTTGAGGTTCCATCTCTGGTATTCTACATGATCTCTTCTTGTACCAAATCAGACCACAGGCATTCCCAATTTGGTAATTTCTCCCTCCCATTCACCGAGTCCTGGTAGCAATGCCAACTTTTGGGAAGGCCTAGAAGACCTACACTCACTAGGTCATCTTCTGGAACATTCACACCAACCCCTCCAAGCTCATCACAAACTTGTATAAATTTGTTGAGATGCTGCTGAATAACATCATTCTTCTACATATTAATATTTTGAAGTTTGACTTTGAGGCCCAGTTCTATATGGTCACTGATTTCTAGAATAGCTCTATCAGTGCCTGCCACATTGCGAAAGGAGTTTCTTTCCCATGGATATTTGAGATAATGTGGTCTCACACTCCCCCTAAGATCATTCTCCTCGCCTTGGCTACACATTTCTTCCATTGGTCTAGGTTCTCGACATCAACTGATCCTGGTTTTGGAATGTCTGTCTTGGCATAATCCAACAGTCTATTGTCATCAAGCACTACCTCCACATGATCCTTCTATGTAATGGAATTCGAGCTACCTTCCAAGGCATACTCTAATCTCAACCTATTGAAAGAAATTTTCCAAATCCTGAAGAAATCCTGCTACACTGAAGCTGCAAATTCGAACCTCTTGAGGAAAAATTTGGAAATTTGTGGTCTAATGTGAATCCTGCTCTGATATCATGTAAAAATATGGTGATAGAATTGTAACCAATCATGCACAATATTTTCTAGGGGAACCCAACATGGACAACCTATATGTGAATAGCCTATCTCTCGCTCAATGAGAAGCTCTGACCCAAACTTAGTCAATTTCTACATCTGCTTGAGCCCATATTTCCTTGCACAATTCCTAGAGAATTAGCCCCTATTTTTTAGGAATTTTTCTCCAATTTATTGCGCAATTCCCAAGGTTTGATCGTCTAACTACATGACCCACCTATACTCTTAAACAAGTTTACAACTACTTGTTGCACTTCCTTGGAATCTCCACCACAACTAGGAACTAAATTTCTCTACATGCGATAATTATTTTAGGTTGATTGATAAGTTAACTAGATGATCACTGAGTTAGACTGTTGTCCCACTGCATAACTAACCTTCCAAAAATTCCTCCAACTATTAGAACTAGTTTAACTGAACACAACTGTATGTAATTGAGTTGGATAACTAAAATTTAGCAATCACACATGTTTAACTGAACTCCAAGCTCTCTGACTCAAATTTACTAAGCTAATTGAGTGACAAGATCAATGTCACACAAGTTATTTGCATCCAAGTTGTCAGCTGATCTGGAAATTTGAATTTCTCAATTTAACCAAGGCAAAGTCAAATTAAAGCTTTATTGCTGCATTTCTCAACAAATTGCGATTCGAATGGTGTCTTCATTTACCCTATCCTAACGGCTATATTCCAACTCCTTCCTTTATTTATCTTGGGGCATAGACTAACTTATAGGATAAATGACATTTTTCAAATCATTTTTCCAGTTATTTTTAAACAGAATTCGACAAAGATTTTTAGAAACTTCAGTTCAAGTTGTTTAATTTATAGAATTCTAGTGCACTAAGGGCTTTTTAGGGTGTTGAATCTATTTATGCATTCACAAATGCATTTTAAGCAACAAAAAATCACAATCTTGTTTGAAATGGTATTGTCGGATTCCGACGAAAAAGGTTTTTTCGTCTATAAGTTAGACTATGTCTTTATATTGGTCTAGCACTCTTCACATCATATATTAAGCTTTATGTCCCTAAAAATGGGTGAAATACGTCTGACATATCGATGAACTCAACACACAATAATTTATAAAAACCCATTTAACTAGTCTATATTCATTTTAATCTTAAATCTACCTCATGTAAAATATCATTGCAAAATTTGAAAAAATCTCAACAAAATTAATTCTCGAAACATTCGATAGATATTGGATTAAATTAAAATTAGACTGACTTATAATTTTAAATTATTAATATATTATTCCTTTTAATGATACTTTAAAATTACATCTATATTAATAACTATAATTCATTAATCATTTATTAACAAACTTCAGTTTGAAATTATTTACGACATAATTTTAAATTTTGAAATTATTATTTTCTTCTTTTAGTCGTACTTTATATTCATTTTATTATTATTATTTATTTCCTTTTGTTTTAAAAGTGATAAAGAACAAGAGTAATAAATAATATGCAGCGTTGTTGGTTAGTGCCTTCCTCTTATGCAAAAGCAAGAAGTTATTTTAACTAATATAAAATAAATACTACGATATTTCAAAAAAGAAGAAGTTATAAATAGGAAAAAAAATATTATTATTTTTTAAACTTATTATTGTCATAAAGATATTGGATATCTCGAGGAAAGTTTAAAATTGTTTGTAGTTTGTTGATTAAGGGTTGTCCTAATTGCCAATTCCACCACTTTACACATAAAATAATGTTTAATGAGATTAAATTTGGTTCCACCAATTTACACATAAAATAATGTTTAATGAGATTAAATTTGGTTGATAGAATTGTTTTTCCACTTTAATAATTATTTTATTTTTTCATTGAGAGTGTGTTGGGTGAATGGTCAATAAACTCTTAGATGGTGGCACAAAAAAGGTTTATGATACATGACCTATCACATTTAATTTTTTCTTGATTTTAAAAATAGATTTTCTTGATGAGTGGTAAATAATATCATGTGATGAGATGAGACAAATATTTATGATGCATTACTATTATAAGTTTTTTAAAAGTTAAAATCGGATTTGAATTGCATGTTTTTTGGTTGATGTGATAATATCTCTTTATTCTAGCATTAATATGCCATGATGTTAATCTAATGGCATCATGTATCTCTCAAATAATAATATTTTAACAATGTGATACCTTACTACCCTTCTTTGATCATTAAATATTATGTATAAAGTGTACTAAAACTTATTCTTACATTTACATTAACATATTTTTTAGGATGAAGAAATCATATTAACTTAGAATAAAGTGTATTACAAATTATTCCAATATTAATTTTTTTTTGGAAAAAAAAAAATCATATATAAATAAATTTAAAACTCTGAGCAACAATTACCACTTTCTAAAAAAATTATAATTAAAAATAAAATTGTAACTCAACCATTATTAATATTAGCATTAAAACGAGAATTCCTTAATTATTAATTAAAGTTAAATTGAAAAATAAATTAGTAAATCGAGAGACATACTCCTTTCCCTCCAATAATGTTCCCATCTATTATATATATTTTTTATACAATGATGTTCCATCTAATTAACATTAGTTTATTGATTATTGGTGATGTTCCCTTCTAAACATCTAAATGACATTAGTTAGTTGATTTATGTTTTGTATGTACTAGATATTAAGTTCACCTCCTCATCAAAATTCCTTTCCATACTTTTCCTTATCGTTGCTTATTAGTCCCTTCGCTACTTATTAGTCCCTGCCATCTCACAATGACATGGGACTATAGTAATTGAAATGGGGTTGTTAACATTATTTTTAAGTTGTTTAAGCTGGTTATTATTTCGCGTTGCAGTTAAATATGCGTAATTTTTCATTTCATAGTCTTATTTGGCCTCTTCCTGAGGCGGGAGGCCAAAAGCATATGCTATTTTGATTTGTTTCCTTGGCATTTTCGCATTTTCATCCCATTTTCGAAAACAACAAACTAATCCTGGCATTAGTTAAAGACACATTGGGAGGCACTATCACTTAGGTTAAGCACCAGATGGGTTCAAATTCTTCATATTTCGTAACATTTAATGTTTTCAATCTACCACGTTTCAAAACTTTAACTTTCCACTACCCTGTTGTTTTGGAGAATTTAGCATCTATGGATAAACACTAATTCCCTAGATAAGTAGTTGTATCTAGAACAACAATTTAAAGTGTTTTAGACTTTTCCTGTAAGGACCAACCCTATATATATATATATATATTTTTTTTTTAATCACAATCACAATAAAATACAACTAGAAGAGAAAGACATTGCAAATTCAAATTTATTCAGCATTGTCTCACACATTCCTAACTTTCATTTCATTTCATTGAACATATCATAAAATTTACCTATCTTTTACTAAGGCCATAAAGAAATCATGCAAAATAATATTGCATCACATATGTACTGTTCACCAGAAGACGAGACTCCACTTGATTTGTCGTTACTTGTCTTCCCTTGCTATCAGTCACCTCCGAGAGTGAATTACGACGTACTTGATCCAAATGCGATGACCCACCAGTTAACCTCCCAGCGTACTCCTTGGGTACTCTTCTTCCCCACGAACCCCCAAGCTGCGATGGGGTTGTACAATGGAGGAATGCAATAGCTGGTAGAGGAGAGCACTCCTTGGCTCAAGAGTCCTCTCTCTAAAATCCTCTACCTCACCAAAATCACTATAGTTTCGTAATCACTGCTTTGACATAGTCTCATCCATCCCCCAATAGGGTTCCCAAAAAGTCCCTTCTCCCATGGCTTGCCCCTTCTTTTATAGGAGTCCTCATAGGTGACACTTGGCATGCCATGCATAATTAATTATTTTCTATAATTCAATAGTTTGATTATTCACCCACCCATGTGTCACTCTCTCATGAAGGGTCTCCAAAATTATTTACTTAAATTTTAATTTAAAACTAACATTTTCCTCACCTCAACAAGATTCCTATTTCTTCTCCTAGTTGTCTCTTGATTCCCCCTTTTACTCATTAATTTGTGTTCATTACTAAATTCAATTAATGAGTCAAGATTTGATCCCCTATCTACTCCGTAATTTAACTCAAGTTATCTCTTATATGGATATTATTATGTTGGTTGTTGCCACATGGAGGTTCTCTACATTTCTCTAAAATTTAATTTATTAATCTTATTTTAATTCACCATCCTCTTCTCTTAATTATGTTTAAATATTTTAGGATTAATCTTTATCCTTACATTTATGTCCCTCTTTCCCCTTTTACCTAATTAAACTTCATAATATACTTAATATTTTCCAACACGGGGAGGGTAGAGTTTTTAAGAGAAAATATTTTATTTCTTCCTATGATCCTCTTAACCCAAGTTTTATTTTTGATTTAATTACCTTGGTTTTAACATCATTTACTCTTGATGTAAATTTACCTAGTTTTCATTCCTTGATTATATTTATTAGCGTAAATGACTAGAATAGTGCAAGAGCTATTTGAGATATTATTTACGTTCATGTAAAGAAGCATATTTACCCATAGTTATTGCCCACCATTATTCATGCAATTCTTTTTTTTTTTTAAGATTTTCCGGAGTTGGTATGAGTGAACTAATTTATTAAAAAAAAATCAATTTCGAGGCATGTGCCTGGTGGTCCAAGAATGAATCTATAAATGGTTTCGCCTACAGACCAACCCCTATCCAAGCACATTAACCAAAAATTTCTTATTAGAACACTGTTATGTAGCATATTATCTTATATACCAAAGTATAACATTGTGTCATATCATTCACTTTTAGCTATATAAACACTTATATATTATATCATTAATGTAAGCCCATATTAATTATTGCTTCGAATTGGTATCCCTATCATACATTCATGTAATATAATAATTACCCTATTTTAGTGGTATGTTATATAACACAATATTTACCTTTGCTTAGTATTAATATTAGGGGTTTTGGTACTTCCATTATTAAAATCATAAAACATTAGAAACTTTCTCTCTCATTTTACTAATGACAATCTTAGTTTATGTTATGATAATGCTACCAATTACCTCTACCATTTACATGACATAATGTAGTCTAAGCCTACTATGCTGAGTAGATTGAATATATTCTTTTGATTAAATCTTATGGGAATATTTGAAATTGATAGGTGAATTATATAATCTAGAACCTATAAATACATAAATTGTTCCTTTGGAAGTATATTACTGAGCTCCAAAGAAAGAACAAGAAGTTCATTTGGACTGAAAAATGTGAAGAGATATTCCAAAGGTTAAAGGTGTTATTAATGACAACACTAATTTTGAAGGTGTCAGATATGGAATAAGAAATTTTTGGTTTGTACTGATGCGTCCAAGGAAGGGCTGGGTTGTGTGTTGATGCAAGAAGGAAGAGTAATAGCTTATGCATCATGAAAACTTAGAACCCACGAAGAAAACTATGCAACCCATGATCTAGAAATGGCAGCAATTGTTTATGCACTAAAGATTTGGAGACACTACCTTCTAGGAAGAAAGTTTGATCTTAGGACTGACCATTGTGGGCTACAACACATATTCACTCAAGATCACTTAAATGCAAGACAAAGACGATGGTCTAAGCTAATTAGTGAATAATATTTTGATATCACTTACATCAAAGGAACAATAAATAGGGTGGTTGATGCTTTAAGTAGCAGGTCGCGGATATTTTCAGTGATTCCTTTAAAGACAAATTTGAGGGAGAAACTGCTTGAATTACAATTTAAAGACACATGGTACCAGGAGATTAGAAAAAGTTTGAGGGAGGATGAAATGAGGGTCCAAAAATATGAAGAATACACCCTTGATAACAATGGGCTACTACGATTTCGGGGAAGGATATATGTACCACCAAATGAAGATATACACCAGTTAGTCTTGAATGAAGCACATCACGTAGTATACATCGCACACCCTGGTGTTAAGAAGATGAGTGCAGACCTGAAACCACTCTTCTTTTGGAAAGGGAATTTCTTGAAGGGCACGACCAACTTGGCACCCTTGGCATCACAAATAAACTATTAGGCGTGGCACCCTTGGAACTTCAAGGGAAGTTCTTGAAGGGCACGACCAACATGGCACCCTTGGCATCACAAACAAACTATTTGGCGTAGCACCCTTGGAACTTCAAGGGAATTTCTTGAAGGGCATGACCAAACTTGGCACCCTTGGAATCATTAAAAATAAATTAAATAATAAATATAATCAAGGAATGAAAACTAGGTAAATTTACATCAAGAGTAAATGATGTTAGAAACCGAGGTAATTAAATAAAAAATAAAACTTGGGTTAACGATCTGAAAATGGAATGTACTTGTTTAAGGGGGCAAGGTATCCATTTTCATTTATGTAAATGAGTGCACAAATACTCCAAGTTTAAATCTACAAATATGTGCACTTCTTCTTTCTAATACAGAGATTGACTGTAGGGGCATTTACTGGATATGTCACCTCTAAAGAGAGGATGAGATCCAGAAGCTACCTAGCTCTATATAGACTCTACCTAAAGAAATAAAAAGTAAACACTCAGATTCAATTAAAAACAAGACCTTGCTTGAACTTGACATTATGCATAATTTTAGCTTGAAAGAGGTGTATGTATTTTCTTTTGTTTATGTGTTTTAACTTGATTTTTTTCAGCTGATATTAAACATATATATCAGACATATAAGGAAACAAATAAACATCACACATAACAACAAATTTAATAAGGAGTTCACCCCAATATCGTGGGCTACGTCTCCTGTGAGTTCTAGTCAACTAGACTTGGCTCTTTGGGATTATGGCTTCAATTCTTTTACAAGTTCCACACTCAACTCCAAAAGGTTACTGATTGAACCTATGGGTTTAGAAAAACCATATAAATCCTTGTCATGGCTATCCACTTTGTGCAGGCAGATCTAGGCTCCCTTGGACTTGATTTCTTCAATAGGTGCACTAATCTTCCTTGAGCTTCTTAAAGGAACAACCTCCTTCAGAATGCTTCAAATGTCTTTGAAACCTCTACTACTATCTTCAACGCATATCTGACATAAACAAATGATTGTTCATTAGCTCAAAATGAGCACTGCATCCCAAATCTAGGCCTTCTCCCATGGATGGCTCTAAGCTGCCTGAAACTTCTCTTCAGCATCTCAGCCTTTAGAAGTCTCCAAATGCTTCTGAAAACACCTTCATTGGATTCAGAAGGTTCCTTACAACAGAAATGGGCTTTTGTTTCACCTCAAACAGATGAACCTAGCCCAGCACAGCTCAATCACTAAAATGGCCATGGTGGCCCTGAAAGCTTCCCTGAAGCTAAACAGTGAGAAGAATGCCTCAATAGGAAAAAAGAGCTGTAGAAGTGGATTCAAAACACTGAAATCCTTTAGGAATGACCTTCATTCCACATTCAATGGCTGCACACTTCCCAATGCAACTCTCAAACTGATTTGGCTCAAGTGGCTCCTGGAATTTCCCTGAAGCAAAATCACCTGCAAATGACCTCAGATGACTGTGAAACCTATGCCAATGGCTTCAGAAGGTTGAAGAGACCCAAAATAATAAT
>APFE030250962.1:14701-53701 GCA_000404065.3 Pinus taeda | reverse complement strand
CTAGTCACTTGTAGTTGTGCTTTATCATTCAACCATCCTAATGGGTATGGTTTCTTGTGAGGTGTAGTTGCTAATCCCAATTTCTTTACAATTGCTTCAGAAATCAAATTTACTTGTGACCCGCTATCAAACAAAGTATCAATCTTTTGATGTTTGGAAACAACTCGAATATGGAAAAGCTCATGTCTTTTTCTCTCATGTTCTTCATCAATAATAGATTGAGCAGAATTACTAGTAGATGCTTTAGAACTCTTACCTTTTATACCTGTAGCTGCAATGGTTGTTTCATCTCCCGAGTCTGACCCCAAATCTTTCTGAATAGCTGCAACAATCTTCTTCTTCTTGTCCTCAGACTTCTTAGGTCTCAGCTCTGGATGCAGAATCCAACAGTGCTCATCATCATGCCCATCCTTTTTGCAGTGAGTGCATGAAACTTTGCTTTTCTGTGCAGTGTTAGCCTTCCTTGCTTTCCACTTCTACTTTCTTTTCTCCTTGCTCTTTCTTGCAGTGGGTTGGGATGGTCCCCCAACTTCTAGATTTCCATTCTTTCCTCTAGCCTCCAGATGAGTAGCTTGTACAAATACCTCATCTATACTAGTGGGATTAAACATGAGGATGGTATGCCTCATGTAGCTATGTAGACCACCAATGTACTTCAAAAGAGTCTCTGGTGAGTCTAATTAGATTCCTATAATCAATTCTCTCTTTCTAAATTCTTGAGTGTACCCTTGCACACTTTTCCCTTTCAACTGTTGAAGAGTTTGCCAACTCGTCATGGCTTGTTGCATGTAGGCCAATGGATATAATTGCTTCTTGATAGCAGAAACAAATTCACTTTAGACAGAGATAGTCTTACCATGTCTTTTCATGTCACCTTGGGTTCTGCCTTCCCACCAAACCAAGGCAGTGCCTCCTAGGCGTAGGCTTGCTAGTTGAATTTTACTCTTGTCTGAGTCGATGTTCTGCACTCTGTAATACACATCAATTTGTCTAATCCAATTGTTCAACGTTTCAACATTTATCTCTCCATCATATATCGGCAAGTCGAATTTAACATCTAGCTTGATCAAAGATGCTTCCTTATTATGCACAGGGCTATTAGGAGGTGTGAGAAAACTTTCCTCTTTCCCTTTTCCTTTTGAGTGGTCATGGGAATGAGATTCATCTTCTTCTTTATCTTGTTTAGAACCCGATGAATCTTCATCCTTATGCTTTCTAAAGTTCCTATACATTTATTCTACCACAGACTTTATAGCTAGGAAACTTTCTATGAATTTAGGGTCTGGCCCCACAAAACCTTCCTCTAACATGGTCTTTCAAGGATAGACTCTCCCAATCTTAGGATTAGTTTCAACAAAATCTCCTTCTCCTAATTTGAGCTTTGATCTAGTGAGGATTCAACAGCTAAACCAACACAAGCTTGTCTAACCTTACAATCTAAAGCTCTGATACCACTTGATCTGATAATCATCCTATGAGTGATCTCAGTTAAGAATTATTAATGGAGGTATTACAGAATCATGTGCTGGTGTGTGCCTAGGTTATTTAAGCAATGGATCGATCAGATTGCAAATACATAGACACTTGAAATGGAAGACAACAGAGAACACATTAAGAAAATATAAGAACACAAGAAATTAATAAGGAGTTCACCCTATCCTCCAGGGCTACATCTCTGGTCCAACTATCAGTGGTGGCCTTCTTTTATTGTGTCTTAAAGCAGAGAATTACAAAGAAGGAGCTCAATAAGAGTCTCCTATCATAGGATAACTTGGCAGGGTCGCTCTTGGATTTCCCAAGCCACTAGAGCACACAGACTCTTGGCCTTACCAGCTTTTTGACCTCTCGGGTCTACAATGGAAGGAGCCCAATGTGGTGCTTAGTCCTGATAGATCCCCTTAGGGATGGCTCAGATTTCTCGGCCCTCTAGTGCTCGACGCTGCCTTTGGTAAGCTTCAGCCCTCTATCTTCTTACTGCTTTTTGATTTCTTTGTCTGCTTTCTCTGTTCTTTAGTGTATGTGTGTGTGTCCCTTCTAGTGGTCTGTACATGGCTTCAAAGCCACTCGAGCTCATGGCGGTTCGATTCCTCTTCCAAATCCATTGAATCGCCTGCTACAGCTTCACTTGGAGTTCCCTGCCTCGGGCCATCATCAGACTCATAGGGAGTGGCCACTTTTCCTCCTGAGAACTACACCAGCTTGCTTCGTCTGTTCGGTTATTTAGTTACGTCGTGGAATGAGTCATCCACCACCTTGGTATTCAAAGCGGACCTCAAATTCTCCTAAATTTCGGATTAATCCCTTGTTACATCTGGTCTTACTGTTAGGCACGATAACAACCATTAGATCTGGATCCCCCAGATCCAACGCCATCCGCTCATTTCGTGCGGTTGACTTGCTCGACCATTCGTGCGTGATAAGCGGCGGTTTTCTTTCTCCTCCGCTTGCCATGCGTCGGGCGCAGAGTGGAGTCGCTTCGTTTTCACCAAATCTACTTATCGCCTATTATAGACATATTTGGGCACTGCAACCCCAATCTCATATGTCCATAAACCAAGGGATTCTAGAGCCCCTAAAAATGTTTTTTCATACCCTAAAGGAACAAGGTTAGCTGATTACATCATCTCCCAGAAGTTCTCCTTGAAAAACTACTCAGAACTGGTGAAAACTGGACCATACAGACTGCTCAGTAATAAGGGTGCGATGCATCTCACCTACTACATGCAGAAAGTGCGATGCATATTGAAAAGCCCTTTTGTAGGGTGCGATGAGCGAGAGCAGACAAATGGTAGAGGCAGTTGGCTAGGTGGAAACCCAAAGAATCTTCTAGAAACTGCCCATTTGACACTTTCCTCCCTAAATTCACCCAGGGATGAGTAAGAGATCATGAAATCTCCAAGTGGAACCAAGAACTATCAGAGAAATGACACTAATCAAAAACCCAGAAGCTGACTCACCCACCTGCAAATATCTATATACGGATCCCTCATCCTAAAGATCCAGGGGCTGGAATTTTGTATCTTGTAAGGAAGTGCTATTGATTTCTCTGTGGAACCTCATAGTGTTGGGTGATCTAGCTTTTCATGAGGTGAAGAGGGCTTTCATGCTGAGAGGATGGCGCTGGGTTAGATCAATGGGTTGTAATCCTCTCTTTCTACTACTTCTATCAATAATTCTATTTGAGTTTTCCTCCATATTCTTTTATATCTCTAAATCTTGTATTGATATATGCATTTGCATGGTTCATATATATCTGATCCTATATTGTTTATGGTTATAGATCTCTATGCTTTGATGTTATTATGCTGCTTTGACTCTACAGGTGTTCTTTGAAGCGGGACAAGTAAGGAAAGAGTGGCAAAGCTCTGTCAAAGGGGAGAGGAAACAAGAAAGGAGCCAAGCGAAAGACTGAGGTTGGTACTCTATGCTTCTCTCTCATCTATTTCTCATAAAGGAAAACACAAGTGAATTTGGTTTGTTTGTTTCTAAGATAGCTACCCGTCTTAGTGGGACTAACAACTCTAAATGGACATTAGTTTTCCCGATAACAAAATGGCGACTCCGCTGGGGATTGAATAGCTTGTTTTCTTGTTTCTATTTGTTTGTTTTATAAACTACAGACGGAACCGAAAGTTAAGCTAGCTAGCCTTCGAACTGCTTTTTCTATGCAATTGAAAAGTAGATCTCCAGGTTAGTTTATGAAATGAACATCTGACTTGGAAACATCCTAAGTGCCCTGGTGGTAGCTCAAGTAACCTCATTAGATCAGCCCCTATGCTTTGTGTTTACTGCCTATCATTAGCTCAGCTTAAATCCCTGAACTCAATAGCAAACTATGAGCAAAAACCAAGCCCAGTCTCATCCCTAGACCATCACACTGTCTCTCATTGGTAGTCTGGATGCATCGCACCTCCCGTGTGCTACAGGTGAGATGCATCCCTGTTTCCCTTTGTTACAGGTGTGATGATTAGGTAAGACTGTTTCTGCCTCCAGATTTTGGTTTTCTCTTCATTGTCTTCAAATTTGTTCAGTAGTTTTGTTGTCTATGATCAATATACCATTGTTGAAACTCTATTCCTTTGCATTATTCAACCTCCATTGTTCAAAGAATTGTGAATGTTTTTATGTATTTTTCGTCATTTACAGTTCTCCTTTGCAAACAGTAGGTTAATTGAACTATCGTCATTCACACATTAAGAAAGCGGAAAGAAAATACATGCATGTGCATTTGCATTTAGACTTCTTGTGGAGATTGATTTAGGACAGTGCATCTTAGTGTGTGCTCTCTGCTGTATGTTGAAAGAATCTTGCTTCTATTTCCTTAGTAGCTAGGATTTTCATTGCAAAAAGAAAATAAACGACTGTTTATCATCTTAGGTTGCATATTTAGGAATTGTATATCTACATCACGCGGTGAACCTTAAAGACAAACTTCTTAAGAAAGATCAACTGTAAAATAAATTTCAATGAACATAAAAACGATTTGGAACCTAACGCACAACATTTAGAAGTCTAGGCTAGAGACGTATTCCGGCGTCGTAAAGCCTGGTAACTATCACTTTCATCACAGGTTGGGTGATTCCTCCTCTTTGAGACGACAAGTGCCAATATGGACTTGTACTCCCACGTAACATCGACTATATATTGGGAAACCACAATAGGCTATATCCTTTATCCTTAGGAAGCCGTGTCTGTCGCCCTATCGATCGCAATGCATTGAACACAACATTCAGGAAGATTGACTACCGTACTGTAAAAAGTATTCTACAAATTTGCGATTGGTTTGATAATCCCTCTGTCTAGATTTCTAGAGTAGTCACTTGCATTCCTTTTCAGACTCCTTAAAAGAAAAGGTCCATCTGAGCACTTTTCACTTTAGGCTCATTAAAAATAAAGGCGACTAGAGTCATCTTTAGCTGTTTCTTGACTCTTAAAAATTGAAAAAGCAAGTCGTGTCAAAGCATCATAAAATTTATTTTAATCATAATAACATCATTTTTCCCTCATTGGTCTTAGGTTGAGAAAATGGAGTCCACCATCAAGGATTTCCCCTTGGGGGGAATCATAGTCCCTTCTCCTCTTGGGGAGATGTTGGTGCACCTCATATGGCCACATTGTCCCTTCCAGGACTGACAATTGGCCTGCCAGTATGGATTTTCTCGACCTCTGTCGTTCAAAACGCCGTGATTCCTGAGCAATCAAATCAGCAACCAGATGATACTAGAGTTGCCCCCAAACCTTCCACTTCATTTGTTTCTCCCTCTCCTTATTCCTATTCACTTGCTGAAGCTAGTAAAACTAAAAACCAAGTAACTGAGAAGAAGAAGAAAGGGAAGGAGAAGAAGAAGAAGAAGCCAATGGCAAAAGGGGGCAACCATGCATCGTCCGGTGAAAAGCCACACACTGCACCATCCAAACCTAAATCTCCATGTGTCATTTTCAAGGGAGACCACTATTGTCGATATTATCCTTACATCCTGGATCTTAAGGGACTGGTCTCCCCGCTTGCACAATCCAGTGTCCTCAACCTCTGACGATCATGTTGAAAGTACACCGTCAACTAGTGAAAGCGAGGTCAATGGAAAAAAAGGAAGATCTAAAATTCCTTGTAGACTGTGTGAGGGCGATCATGCCATCCACCGTTGTCCCTTCCTAGATGAAGCTAAAAGAGTCTTGGATAACCGTCTTGCTTCACTGCTATGGCTTCCTCCTGGATACAAGAAACTCTTCTCGAGTCCATCATTAGTTTAAAATCTAACTGACACACCTTTGTGGTCGGTCAAAGCATCTATCATTGAAGATAAACCCTCTGAGTCCGCACCAGACCAAATTCAACAGGTCGAGATAGTAGTTGACCCAGTCTTGTCTACAAAAGGTCTACCTTCAGATGATACAGTCACCAAAGAGAATGAGAACGTCACTGTTCAAATTCTTTTCGTCAACACAGATTCCAATGAACATGGGGGAAATCTACCCATTCCTTTACCACAGGAAGGAAGTTCGTCAGAGATTTACCCAGCCGTTTATTTGGTCCCTCCTCCAAGCAATATAGTCATTTCCTTCTATTGGAATCTACTAGGTAGACCCCGTCTACCATCTAATGTACGATTCTGAATCATAGTACAAGCTTATAGAATGATCATGGTTGGTACTATCATAGATGAAGGGACTTTTGTGAGTATCCTTTCATAAACTGCTTGGAAAGCGCTTGGTTCGCCATCGCTTCTACCTGAGATTCGAAATCTGACAGGCTTCAATAAAGGAACCAGTCGACCGTTAGGGATCCTTCCAAGTTTGCCTATAACTTTGAGAAGGAAAACCATTTATCTGAATGTGATGGTAGTCCAAGGACCTTTAGATTACAATCTACTCCTTGGGCATGACTACATTTATAGCATGGAAGCTATTGTTTCCTCACTCTTTTGAGTGATGTGTTTTCTGCATGAAGGCAGAGTGGTCCAACTCGTAGACCAACTTTCATTCCCCGATTCAAACATAGCTACTAGTCAAGTGCCATCCCTAACTAGTCTTTTTGCACAAGGAATGTCTCATCAATCTCCAGTCAATCCACCTGATGAGTGTGAGTGATTTGGTGAATGTGACTAAACCCAGGGGGCATGCACCTTCGTCTGCTTCAGCAGAAAAACTTTAGGTATAGGGTAGGTTTCCGTGGAGGATATATGACTAGTCTGACACACCTGACTATTTAGGAAAATGGGATTAGAATGGAATAGGATTCCCTCATCAATGGTTAGGTGATTCAAACTAGAATCACCTTTGTCCATTTCAATGGACAAAGCCAAGGAAGTGTTTTAGCCTACTACACGGGTGGAACCATCTTGCTAATGTAAGAACTTCTGTATGGTAACCTGGAAACTCTACTTCTCTATACTTGGGGGCATGCAAACCTTTTTGCATGCAAGTGAAAAGTGACCATTTATTTTCTTAGTTTGTAGGTTCTTAACCCTTTAAACTCGTAGGTTGGTTGTTTGTAGCTTGCATAAAAAAAGACTCCGGAGCAAAGTTTCGAATGGGGCAAGCTCCCTAAAAAATGAACCTATCGATGGGACATCCTTATTATACCACTGGTATGAGCAGTTTTGCATGAAGTTCAAGCTCATTAAAAAATAAACCTAGCGATGAGCATATGTTCCCCCAGAGTTTAAGCTCATTAAAAAATGAACCCATCCTTCGATAAATAACCATTGCGATCGCATAATCATCAACTTTTAAGCCTTGGTTTTCTTCTTACCATCACCTCCACTCTTTCTAGTCGATCATACACCTCCATTTGATTGTTTAACCCTTTTGAGGAATAGCTACAAGGGGTGATTCTATTAGCCATCTTCTTTACATTGCCGTGATTGAAAAGTTCCAAACCTTACCTGGAACAAACTGCTATTCGAAAACATCACTCGTTCCTCAAAAAACGAGTCTCCTTGAAGCTCTTTTCATCTGACTCGTAAAATATGAAAATATTGCAGAGAAATTGGCCTCTCCAGCTCGTTAAAGTGATTGGAAGTGCCATCCCTCCTCTAGATTTTAATCTTTTTGGACCTGATGGATCATTACACAAGAATATCGAGCGCTTGTCTTGTTCGGCTCGTTAAAACTTTCGAAAATTCATCCCTTTCGTATTGTTTTATACTCTTTCGAACTTAAGGGATTATATTACGAAAAAGGACTACCGGAGTTGCCTTTATGTCTCTTTTTAGACTCTCTAAAATTGAAAAGGACCGAGTTATCTTTGTCGTTAAACTCATTAAAACAATAGCGACAAACTTGTCCATGCAGACAAGAGCGAGTTTCGCTGTCGCTAGGCTCGTTAAAACATAGCGACAGGTTTTCCCAAAGGGAAAATTATAGAACAAGAATATGTTATCCTCCTCAAGCTTGACAAAAATAAAGATGTACTGGTCAGAAATTACTGGGGAAATTAGGAAGAAAACTTGAAGAAACTTTATTGGTAGCATGTCACTCTTGAACATGACACTTTCACTCCATCACCATGATTGAGTGGGGTTGGGTTATTCTGTTCACCGATCATATCACAATTGGTCCTCCGTACCATCCATCTTTGGGGTTAATGCTACCAATCCATTTGAGTGTCGCTGATATGTTCAAGAGAAGTCGCTCAGATAATTCACCAACCTAGCTTACATCTCATCCGCTGCAATACCTTCACGCTTCATTCTTTCATGACCACCACCCTGAACCTTGTATTATCAGATCGTTTTCACCTACACCAAATCATTTTCTCCGTTTCGTGTCGTAGATGTGGGATTCATTAAGGCCCTCCTACGACAAGTCACTTCTTGTCGACATCAGCTCATTATCCAAGAAGTTGACTTAGGAACAACCCTTTCAGTACTTTGAATCTTGCATGCCTCAATGGCAAGTTTGTCACTTCCGTCGACAGATTTACATCAATGGCCTTCAACCAGAAGATTTTGTGTGGTGTTCGACTTCGACTCATGTATTAGCACCACGTGAATTGTACTACGGTACCTTGAGGGTCATTATCATTATCAGTGATTCCTCTCGCGCCCGTTAACAACTTACATCATTGGTTGGTAATCAGGCGATGTCTTTCCATGTTTGACATCAGAACATCCTTTCACATGGATTGACTTGTACTTCAGGTGAAGATTGAATGAGTTTGAAGACCCCGGATCTATTTTCATCGATCCGGGCTGCGATATATTCAGGAAAATAAAGACATCAAATGTACATCATAACTGCACAAATAATCATCCAAGCTAAGGGATGATGGCTCTACCAGAATCATCAGTCTGCCATATAGACGGTTGTCTGTCCAATGCACATGAAAATGAATTTATAAAGCTGAGCATGGGAATGCCCGCCTCAGCAGGTCATGAAAATATTATTAAGATAATGTATTGTATTATATCTTATTACAGGTCACTTTCCAGTTCGAAAAACCTCAGATCCTCATGATAAAGCATTTCACCTAACATTAGAAAATTTACAACCTCATGCTTTAGGGGGCAATTGTTATAGACATATTTGGGCACTGCAACCCCAATCTCATATGTCCATAAACCAAGGGCTTCTAAGCCCCTAAAAGTGTTGTTTCATACCCCATGCAACCAATTGACCAAGCGCTCGGGTCCCCTCCATTTCAAGGGTTTTTGCCCAGCGATGCACGATTAGGCAAAGCGCTAATCGCGCATCAAAAACTCCCTATGTTTCCCAATATGGGCTTTCTAGGGGCTAATTTCTTCACCTGCACAGTCTCCATGTGCCTTGGTCAGCACGCTTTGACCGAGGTCCTCGTCATTCCACGCTGGCTGCCAACTGCCACTGTTTTTGAGGTGTTTTTGATCGTTGCTCTGAATTCCTTAGAGTCTGTCCTGACCTGGTACAACCATGGTTCTTTTGATTATTCTTTATGGATCCAATTCGGATCACTAGAAGAGGTAGTCCATTTGAGTTCATGGTCCTTTCGGAGCATGTCAGTTATATCTTTTACAATCTCTGCATACTTTGGAATAAACCTCCTTAGAAAATTAATCTTGCCTAGAAAATCTTGAATCTCCTTTTTGTTTCTAGGTAAGGTCAATGATTCAATGGCAAATACTCATTTGGGGTCAATTACTACTCCCTCCTTTGAAATTATATGGCCCATCAGTTTTCCTTCTTTGACAACAAACAAGGACTTCTTAGGGTTCAATGATATTCCAAATTTTCTACACATGTCAAAAACCTTCATCAAGTGCTTTAGATGTTTCTGATTAGATTTAGAAAAAACAGCTATGTCATCAAGATAAATAACCACAAATTTATTTACCTCACCCATAAAATCTATGTCCATAGCTTTCTGAAATGTTGCTCCAACATTGGTTAATCCAAATGGCATCCTAGTATACACGAATGTACCCCAGGGTGTAGTAAAGGTTGTCTTCTCTCTGTTTGCTGCATCAACATTCACCTGATTGTAACCTGAAAAACAATCAAGCATAGAAATTCTTTGTGCTGCTGAAACCATTTTAAGTAACCGATCCATTTTGGGAAAAGGATAATGATCTTTTAATGATTCCTTGTTCAAATTTCTAAAATCCACCCAGAGTCTTATTTCTCCATTTTCTTTCTAACAGGAACTAGATTTGCAACCCAATTAGAATATCTAAGAGGGAGGATGATCTGAGCATCTAGCATTTTCTTAATCTCCCTTTCTACAGTTGGTAGAAGGGTTGGATTTATCCTTCTAAGTTTCTATTGATAAGGTTTTGCTTCTGGCTTCAAAGGAATCTTATGGTGTATTAATGAAGTATCATAGGTCTTTAGATGACCATAATTCCAAGAAAAAACATCCTTATAATTTTGCAGTAACCTAAGATATTGAGCTTTGATCTCAGGGTCTATAGATGCACATATTTTGATGTTTTTGATATCCTCATCAGTTCCAATGTTAATCTCTTCTATGTCATCTTTTGAAGAAATGGAATGAGGGTTTCAGAGGACATCATTTTGATCAAACAATTTTCTAAAGGAATGAGTCCTTTTGGAATAAAATTATTAGATAATTGAATAATGTCATGATTAGCAATTTGGGTTTTAAAATCTAAAGTATCTTTTCCATTTGCATTTTCATTTATTTTAATTCTATCTTCATCAATTTGTAGAAATGAAAAATCATCTATTACCTGCAGAAATGATTTCAAATGTTCATCATCTTCGAATATTTTCCAATGTTTCAGATTATCTGGGATAGATGGCCTATATTTGACTTGTATATGATAGAGTACATCAGTATGATCAGGAATTTTAAAAGAGCTAGCAGAGACAGCTAAGTCATCTGCATGAATATTCTTATCTATAGGAATATGAGTCAAATTAAAAGCATCAAAGAAGTTTTCAACTGAATCCCATACTTCATTTTGGTAAGACCTAAGTCTAGGGTGCTTGGTTTCACAAACATTTCTTACTTGCTTAACAATAAGTTCTGAATCAGTAAAAACACTTAAGTTTTGAACTTTTAAGCTTTTGGCTAATTGTAATCCTAAAAGGAAAGCTTCATATTCAGCCACATTATTTGTAACTTTGAAGTCTAATTTACATGATTGGGTTATATTTTCTTTTTCAAGTGAAATTAAAGCTACTCTAGCTCCTGCCCCATCTTTCGTGCAAGAGCCATCAAAGAACAATTTCAAAATATCAGTTTGGTTTGGTTCAAGACTTTCAACTACCTCTTCAATTTTGACTTGAGTTTTATGTTGGTTTGAAGTGAGTTGAAAACAACCAAAGTCTTGATCTATTGCATAAATTGGATGTTTCCTTGGCTGGTCAGTCTTACAAACAACATGTACAAATATTACCTCTCTATATAATCTTAATTTCTCTCCTCCATAAATAGGAATAGTAGCATATGACATATCCATCTGTAGAGTTCCCCCTAATTTGACACAACAAGACCTAGAAAGGAGCATTCCAAAATTGGGAGGGATATCTGTGACAACAATACCAAGTACTACACTTTTCACTAGAATTTGGGCAAGGGTTACCACTAGATCCTTGATCAATCCCAAACTGGGCACCCTTTTAGAATCAAAGGTGTATAGGTCATGGTAAGATCTAGTTATGTCCATGGTAAGATCTAGTTATGTCGAGTTTCAAATGGTCCATGATAGATTTTGGCATAAGGTTGTGTGATGCTCCTGAATCAAGCATACAATTATACAACATGGAATCATTTGTTTTAAGAGTTACATAGAAAGGAGGCACTATCTCATCTATCATGTCTGAACTAGGGCCAAAAACTACTGTTGGTTTTTCATCTTGCAGACTTATGAAATCACCTTCAGCATCAACCGAGGTATTTTCTATCCATTTTGTGACTTGCCTTTTGTAACCAGGGTTTTTTGAAAGTTCTGACAGTGGATTTGGGATCTCAACCCTCTCTAATTCCTTTTCAGCATTAATGTAGTCAAAATGTTTTTATCAGTTTGGGTAGTATCAATTGACTGATCTAAGGGTTGAATAAGAGTTGTTTGAGCTTCACCAGTTTTGGTACGTGGTTCAATTATTAGAGTTTCACGTGGAGGTCTCCCAGGCCCAGGGCTAGGCCTAAGATCATACCTCTTGTTTAACTCTACAATTAAAAATTCAGAGAAAGCGTGATATTTACAGACCTGTGAAGCTTCTTATTCTTCTTGAACCCAGTTTTGTTGTGAGAGAGGAATGATGGCTATATGATTGGAAGAAGAATCCATACTATTAATATCTTCAGCAATTGTCATAGTATTATCATTAAGTTGTTGGTCATCTATCAATAGAGGAGTAGGAACCTGTTGATCATTGCTAGGTCTCTGAAGAATTTGTAGTGGTGGATTTCTTTTATACTGAACTTGATTTTGGTTTTGGGGTCTAGTACCTATTTGTTGTATTTTCCTAGGTTGGGTCTCAATCTTTGAAATCCTATTTGATAGGTTTCTAAGAAGAGATGTTATTTCATCTATTTTTTGAGTCTTTTGATTTAGTCTTAGAGGAACAAGAGGCTTCTTAAATAGATTTGTGTTTTCTTTGGGCCTTTTCTTCCTTTAGTTTTAAAGAAGTTGAGGCTGCTCTATTTGCTTCTACTTCTATAGCGTTTGTTTGCATATCTTCAAGAGCTCTTGAAGTTCTCTCTCATAGCATAACAACAAATTCATCATCAAAAGCTTTATAAATCTAGACTTAGCTACTGCTACAGAGGGCTTACAATCAATAGGCATTTTGTGATAGAGTTTATTGAATATTTTGATAAAATCTGATACTGGTTCACCGAAGTTCCTTTTAAGCTCTTCAAATTCTGTGAAGAAGTAAAGAGGATCCTTTTTCACACCCCATTGATTTTTAAATATGGTTGTAAGCTCTTCCAAATTTCTAATGGAAGCTGCTGGTAACTGCCTAAACCAAATCCTCACATTTCCTTCAAGTGATTGTACAAACAATATCATATAAACATTTTCTTGTTCGATATTCATGTTGTTTGTAAATTTTAGGAAAACTTGAAGATGGTCCTCAGCTGACGGACTAGTTTCTCCATTGTACTTGGGAAGGTATTTGAAGTATCCAACTGGGAATGCATCAAGGTTATTAGGTAAGACTAAGGCAGCATATCTAGCCAGTAAAATAGGTCGGAAAGCCATGATAATAGGTGGTGTATGAGGTGTTTGATATGCATGAGGTTGTCCAGGTGGAGTATGAGGTGTTTGTGTGGATGTAGAGGATGAAGAAGAAGTAGAGGAAGAAGATGGCGATTCAGGCGTTGATGAACTAGTTGGAGATAAAGGAGGAGGAGATCTCTTGAAAGATTTCAAAGGAGTCTTAAGAACTAACTTTGGGACTTGTAAAGGAATACCTTCCTTTGTTTCAAAGAGAGGATTGGTATGTATAGAGAAGGTCTCGTCAGATTGTTTAGAAGAAGAAGCTTCAGGTCGGTTAAAAATGGAAGGAAATGGATAGGTGGTAGGGGATATGAAATCCATAGTTTTATATTATGGTAGATCAACACCCAAATCAGATTTAGTTTTAGTTGATCCTGGTGGTAGTGTGGGTATTGGATGAGATTCTAATGAATGAATAAGGTAGGCTGACTTAAAATCAACTCCTTTATCTAGAAGTTCAACAATCTGAGGTGATAAATGGGAGTAAACAGGATTAGATGGGATATTACTATAGGGGTCAAATGATTCTAGTTATTCAGACTATAGGACTGAAGAGGAAGAAGAAGATGGTTGGTGTCCCCTTTTAGAACTGGTTTTTCTCAGAAGCCTTTCAGGATCTGACAGAGGACTAACTATGTCAGCTTCTAAACGAGATCTGGTATCTTTAAAAGGTGCCAGCTTGGGAGTGTGGATGTGCCTAGGTGAATGATTTTAACCTTTCTAAACCCTTTAATCACCTTAAAGGAAAAGAATGAATGAATATCGTTGTCCCAAGGGAAACTTAAATGAAATTCGAATCTCCAACAACGACGCCAGTCTGATGTTGTACCTCTAAGATAGTAGTAGGTCAGATAGCAATGCCATAGCATCTAAAATAATTGTTTTGGGGTTTTTGGTTTTAGCTTTGGAAGACCAATGAATGAAGACAAATTTAGAATTGAAATAATTAATCCTTTGGATAATATTAATATCTCAACAAAGGGCTGCTATAAAACTTTACACAGTGATATAAATCAAATAGCGATCAGCAGAAGACGGAAAAGAATATGATTATCACAGTTTCCAGATTCTAAACCAGAACAATCATAAGTATGAAAACCTTCTAAACTATGTTCCAAAGATTCAAGGAAATATATTTAAGCTTACAAAAGATGCCGATGATTTATTGATTAGAGGGGATTAACTAAACAAACAATTCATTAATCCATTCTCTTAATAGATGATCACATCAGGAGCTTATAGGAATAAATTGAGACACAATTATTCCTACCTAGATATCTCTACGGAAATAATTGCAAAAGTGATAGCTTCTAGGTTGGTTCCCATTCTTTCTAAAAACATCTCTATGGAACAATTTGGTTTTTTGGAAGGAAGGAAAATACACGAGGCCATCGGGGTAGCTCAAGAAGTTCTCCACAGTATCAAGCAGAAGAAGTTGAAGGGGTCAATCCTAAAGATTGACCTTTCAAAGGCCTATGATCGTATTAATTGGTTATACCTCCGGATGCTGCTCACACACATGGGATTCAAATATTCTTTTGTTAGTTGGATAATGGGCTGTATTTTGAATGTTAGCTTTGCAGTCCTGATCAATGGTGCTGCTTCTCCCTTCTTTAATAGCCAAAGAGGCCTCAGACAAGGATGTCCGCTATCTCCCCTCCTTTTTCTTTTGGTGGCAGAAGGCCTCAGCAGATTGATCCATAAAGCCAGACGGTCTAACAAGATCAAAGGTATTGAGGTTGCAATAAATCTTTATATTACACACTTGCTTTTTGTTGATGACATTCTGATATTCACAAATGGATCTCTCTCCGAAATGGAGGAGTATAAAATCATTTTTGATCTTTTTATGAAAGCCACAGGTATGCAAATTAACTTGAGGAAATCTCAAGTTAGTGTGTCAGGGCTTAACAGGAGAGAATGCTCAAGAATGTCCAATCTTTTCCCTTATCAGATCCAACCTTTGGACTCTCCGTTTAAATACTTGGGATTCTGGCTAAAACCGGATTCTTACAAAAAAGAGGATTGGAACTGGATTATAGCAAAGCTGGAAGCTAGAATATCCTACTGGAGTTTTAGATGGTTGTCTAGAGTAGGAAGAGTGACTCTTATAAATCTGTTTTATTGGCGATTCCGGTCTATTGGGCTGCCCTTACCTGGATCCCTAAAGGAGTCATGGAGAAAATCAGAAGACTTTGCTGCAGATTTTTATGGGCAGGATCGAATGACAAATCAAATCTTCCTTGGGTGGCTTGGGATAAGATCGCCAGGCCAAAAGAATGGGGAGGATGGAGAATCAAAAGGCTTCCTGATTTCAGTATTTCTTTGGCTGCTAAGTCTGGTTGGAGACTCATCTCGATGGAGAACCTTTGGACAAAGGTGATTAAACGTAAGTATATTGATCCAGTTCCCCTGGAAGATTGGATCCGCAGCCAGGAAAAGTTGTCGAAGCAATCTTCTGTCATATGGAAGGCAACGGTGGCAGCTTTCTCTGTGATCGAAAAAGGCCTGGCTTGGAAAGTGGGCGATGGGAAAAATGTTAGAATTGGAAGAGACCCATGGGTCGGATGCAATGCATCATATGCTCTCTCACCTGGTCTCTTGAGACACCTGGGAAGCAAAGGCATCTTCTCCCTTAACCAGGTGGAAAAAGTTGGCCCTTACTCTATCTAGGGCCAGCCTTGGAAAAATGTTGAGGACCTTGGTCTTAATATTAGATGGCATAATGAATGGGCCTCTTTTGTTGAAGAGCTTCATCGATCAAATGTTGGGATAAAAAATGACCAGGATGTTTTGTTATGGGCCCAAGGGAAAACTGGTGTGTACTCCCCCAAAGATGGCTACTCTTTTCTTATGAATAAGAAAGGCTGGGCGGAACCGGAGTGGTGGGCTAAAAATCTGTGGAAGCTAAAATGTCCGCTCAAAGCCAGGATCTTTTTATGGTGTATATTGAAGAAGAAAATCCCTACCTGGGACAATCTTCAATCCAGATTTTTCATAGGACCTGGTCGCTGCCCCCTCTACAAATTGGATGGGGAATCTATAAATCATCTCTTCACTGCCTGCCCCGTCTCTTCAAGAATTTGGGGGGAACTCATCGGCCTGTTAAATATAAAAGATCAATGGGGGTCGTTTCAGATGGATGAGGCTTGGAGAAATTGGTGGAATTTGCGTCCAGATGGTAATCTCAGAAACCTTCCTCCTATATTTTTCTGGGGTCTATGGCTTGCCAGAAACAAGTGTATTTTTCAGGATTTAGAAATTTCTTCTCTATCTGTTGCCACCAACAGCGCAGCCATTTACTCCTCCATTCCTCCCCCGGAAAAGAAAAAGGAAAAATGCCGAGATGCTCCCTTAATTATCAATGAAGGCTTCCCCTGGGCTTTTTTCGATGGGGCTTCCCAACAAAACAGAGCTGGTGCTGGCTTTTGCATCCATTTCAACAAAGATCATACCATTCAGGCTTCTGTGGGTTTGGGACAGGGCTCAAACAACTTCGCTGAGCTATCTGCTTTGCGTCTTCTTATGTGTTGGTCAATTCAAAGAAACATACAACAAATTCAAATTTTTGGGGATTCTCAGAACGTAGTCAAATGGGTTAATGGGTCTTCTGTGTGTCAACACCAGTTTCTGAAGACTATTCTTGATGATGTTGTGTCATTAAAATCTCGTTTTATAATCTTCTCTTTATGCCATATTTACAGGGATAAGAACTCTTCAGCAGATCAGCTTTCAAAAGCTGGCCTTCAACAAAATATGGGCAGCTGGGTCATCGAAGAGAAAAGGCTAGGGCAATCGTTTTCTTCTCATCAGCCTCCTTCTGATCTTTCTTCATAACAGGTGTTTCTACAGGTCTCCAGTTTCTCGGTTTATCCCCGCTTTTCTTCCGGGCTCCTGACTATAAATTTCCTTTTATGGTGGATCCTATTTCGGGGATGGCGTTATTTCTCAAGGTTTCAATATTATCAGACAACTGCGGTAGTATAAATTATTCTGTCTCTTTATCATGGCAGATCATACTATAATTTTTTTGCTGTATGAGATTGTTTTACCCCCCTTTGGGGGTGGCCTCCCCTGTTTTAATTTGTAATTGAACAGAACCAAATCAGGGGTCCTCGGATCCAAAAAGCTGTGTCCACAGCTTTCTTTATGTCCTCGCGACAGTCATAAAATGATGATCTGCGTATCATTGTGATCCTGTCATGATTTTATATCAGATACTCTGTCCTCCGGTTACAATAGACTTATGCTGTCTAGAGTTCCAATATGTGAACACTCGTTAAATGTATCTTTTTATAACTATAATAAAAAGTACTGATTTTTTCTCTGGAAAAAAAGTCATAAGCATATGAAGAAAAACATAATGATTGATAACTGGAAAAACTTACAGGATAACACAAATGGTGTAAAACCAAATTTAGAATCCTCTGCTTTGTATTAAGGTTCCAGAAAAACTGAGTAGATGAGGTGTCTAGAAAAGCTTTCTTCAGAGGTGCAACCAGGTTCAAAGTAGAATGAACAGTCATGGCTTAACAAGCAAAGAACAAGAACCTTGAACATTGAACCTTTAACAACTTGAGAAGAGAGTTATTTATACAATAATGAAACTAAGAAAATATCCTAAAACTAATTAAGATTTATTCTATGAAAGGAAAGATCTTCATGCAAGAAGATAGGTGTAGCTATTGAACTGCTTCTTGCTGTCCCTTTTATTCAGATTGTGTTGGCTTTGTTGTTTGATATTTTTCCCTTTAAGCTACTTTATTGTTTGTATCCTTTACGTTGGTTAATTCCTTCATTAAATCTTTCATCTGATACTCTTTAAACTCTGTGAATATCCTTTGACCCTGTTGAGTAGCTTTTACTGTGTTCCTTTTTACCTTTACTATGCATTTTAGGTTTTTTTACTGTGTTTTTGAATAGTAATATATTCGTATTTGTCTTCAAACTGTATGCAGGCTTTTTCTCTGTAAGCCTAGAACATGAGTTTTTACCTACAAAACACATAAATTGTTAAGAAAACATAGGTGACAGAGAAGGACATCAATGGCTTTATTGAGCTCGAAAGGATATTGGAAGGAGTCTAGAGCATACGGGAAGGTAAACCAATGGTTTTATTGGTCGCAGAGGCTTATGGAGACTGCACTGTGTAAATGGGTGAAACAATTCCAAAAGGGTGATTTTTTCATTTAAACGGAAAAACAACATTTTGAAATATGTCATAAAGTGAATAGTGGTCATTTTGTCGTTATGCAGGAGGTGGTTTTGGTTTTCATCGCACCGCTTATGAGGCGCGGGCAGTTTTGGGAGGGGTCATCCGATACAATCTGAACCTTACACGTAGCAAGGGGAGGTCAGTGGAATACCGCTTTTCGAGTGGGTAATGCTCGGACATAGAGCCAACCTGAAATTGTTGAGAGTCGTTGGATTTGAATGCATGTGATCGGACGGTGGTGGAGCGAAAGAGGAGTAGGGTGGGGCCCAAAGATTAATTATGATGGTATGGGCTTTATTATGGGTTAAATGCTTAGATTAATGGGGTTTTATGGCTAATCAAAGGTTTAGGTTGGTTCTTCGTTTAAATCATAAAAACAGTTTATCAAAGAAATCCTTTGCAAAACAAGGTATGGCGGAAATTAAAAAGTATGGATTCGGCAGATAGATGATGTTGGGTCTGGGTTCATCGCATATCGCAATCGCAGTTTAGTGAAGGAAGGCCCATCGTAAAGGAATGCGATAGGGGTCAGACATGATAAGAAAATAAATCATGGATAATACTATGATCGGGTATGGGTTCCCATTGCATATCGAAGATCGCAATGGCGGAGGGTAATGCTTTTAGCCGGGACTTGCGATGGAGGCAGATGCAAAGTGGGTAATGAATTATGATATATATTTTTGTTGGGTCCAAGTCCATCACGCATCGTATATCGCAATGCGGAGGAGAGTGGATGCACGTTGAAAGGTTTGTGATCCGCCTGTATGCGATGTATTAAGGAATACATAGTTTTATAATAAAACTTATGGTTTTGCGATATTTTAATAAAGGGAGTTTATATATACGGGAAAGGAATTTTAGGGGTTTAATACATTAAGTTAGCGTTAATATGAAATATGAGCAGAAAGGGGAAGTACACTAAGTATAATTCCTTTTCATGAGTTATTTGTTTTTCACATATATACTTCAATACTTAGGCTAAACATCTTTTTGTGGGTTTTTTGGGCAAAAGGGGATTTAACATGGGGTTTTCACTTTTCCTAGGAAAAAATGATTTTAACCTTAGGAAAAGGGATTTTTTTAATGGAAAATGAATGAGTATGAACTGTATGAAGGTGGGAAGGGGAAACTAGTAAATATAGGGATGAATGGGGATGAGGGAAGTTAATTATTTGATCTTGTAGACCTTCATTTTCTTTGTGTAATTGCCTCATGGACATAGAAACATATGGTAAAACATGATAAATGTGCATTTTGTCCAATCAATCATCAAAATTCTACAACTTTTCTTCTACTTACCCTTTGCTTATTCTATAATTTTTCTTCACTTAATGGGTGCATTTAAGCTAGCAAACCCTTTTCCTTTCTTTTTATTTTACAAAGCAAACTATCTAATTCTAACCTTATAACATCGAAGGGCTCAGATTAAACTAATGAACATCTTATTATTCTCTACCTAACTACTGACTTGCCAAGATTAAACAATTTGGCCAGATCTTTATTCTCTAATTATAACATGAAATTTAAAGCATGAAGCAATCAAGATTAAACTATTTGACTGTCATGGGTTGTGGCATTTATGACAAGCTGAACACAACCAATATTTTGCAGAAAAATAGTAGTGGCATTTAGACTTGCTCACTTTCAGAGTTTATTTTTTTTTCTTTTCTTTCTAACCTAACATTTCTTTTTTGCCTTGATTTTTTAGGGCATCTAACCTAACATTTTCTTTCATATGGACATCATCATCAAGATATTTTCAAAAACCGTTTTTTCAATATTGTTATGTCCATATCCTAACTTAGCATTTCTTCAAATATTCTATCTTATCATACCAAAAAATGCTACAACACCGCCCACGGCTTAAATGTGACAGTTGTCCTCAGCCTTCAAAAATAATGTTAAGTTTCCATAATTGCCAAATTAAAGTGAATTTAATATTACCTTTTGATGATGTACCTGGGTGACATGGGGAGAAGTCATGGGTTGCGTGATGAGTGAACCAAACTTCAACAACGAGACGCGCAAATTTAATTCTGATGACGAGGATCACTGTGATTCTGAATGAAATATTTTATTTATTTCAAATAAAATATCTCATTCATTTTTTAACAATTGTTGGTTGTTATAGGTGTAACAACCAAGATGACTAATATATATATTATTTTGATTTCTACTAGAAAATAAAGAAGAAATGATCATGTAACATCACTTATTGTAAGGTATGCTTTGAAATAACAAATGTTGTTACTGAGTGTGTAACTCTGTAACAACTACCATGAGGTGGTTTTCAACTGCTACAAAAAGTGTCTGCCTGTGCCCGGAAAAGGTTTTCACAGCCAGATTGTTATTTTTTTTTAAGAGTTTGAAGGTGTAACAACCACCAATTATAGTTGATTTTCAGTTGTTACACTTATTAGATAAATTAGAATTTCTGCAGCACAGGGGGGCTTTCCCTTGTTCCTGTAATCTAAAGATCCGAATTTGTGACAATGTTGAAAAATGAATCCCTTGAAGTAGGTTTGTGATATAAGTGAAGACAGTGCCCATTTGCAATTAATGGTGTCCTCACATTGTCAATGGTCACCAAATTTACAGTCCCATTGTCAAAGAATGCATCTACCTCATAGGGACCTAGCCATCTGGTGCAGAGCTTACCCTTGAAGTCTTTAAATCTTGAGATATAAGAAAGACCAATCTACTTTTTGTAACTTCTTCTTCTTGATTAATCTATCATTCCACTTAGCTCTCTGTTGCTGGATAATCTATGTTTTCTAGATAGTGGCTAACCGTTTCTCCTCCAATTCATTGAGTTGGTTCAATCTCTGTTTTTGCACTGTATCTAAATCCAAATTGACCTGCAATGCTATTATTAGTGTCTTTATTTCAAATTCAATGGGGAATAAAGGGATTTTACATACACAAGTTCATATGGTGAGAATCCAGTGGTATTCCTCCATGTTGTCCTGTATTCTCACAACAATTCTGGAAGTTTATCAGCCCAATTTCTTTGGTGACTGGCCACAATCATAGTAAGGATCCCCTCAATGACTTTGTTAGTGCTTTCCACTTGGCCATTTGCTTGTGGATGATAAAGGGTTGTGAGTCTATTATGGATTTTATATTTTTAAACCAACTCTAGGATATTATGAGATTTGAACTAGGGCTCTTTGTTTGTGACTATATCCATGGGTATGCCAAACCAGAAAAAGATGTCTTCAAACAGAAAGTATGAGAAAACCTGCTCCATGGCTCTGGTTAGTGCCTTTGCCTCAACCCATTTTGTGACATAGTCAGTGCAGAACAAGATGTAATATTTCTATCTAGATGAGGGATTAATTGATCCCAAAAAATCTAGAGCCCACTTCTCAAAAGGTTCTAAGACGATTTGGGATTGTAATGACATCTCATATGATTGCAGTGTTTGGCCCATCCTTTAACAACTATCACATCCCTTCACAAACTTCTTGGCATCCTAAAATATTGTTGGTGTTATCACTCAGGTTGTCCCCAGGCTCCTAATAGGGATACGGCCGAGGTAACCACAAACCAATCTTTGGATTGCAGGTTCTAGCCCACCTGCAATCGGAGAGGGATCTCTCCTTATGATTCAACTTTTGTTGATGATTTTAGGCTAGCTTTCTGGCTTCAAGGGAGTGTTGTTTGTGATTGGATGGAAGGTAGGATTCTCGAACAAAGAGGCAAGGTAAGGTGTGATAAGTTTCGAACCATTGGGCATGGATTCACAGATTGAGGCTTGCGAGCGTTTTCTCGGTCACAAGGGGATACGGAGCAGGATAGCCACACAGGATACAATTATCAGTCTGCTGAAAGTATGGAATGAACATCAGGGATGAAAGGCAAAGGAGAATCATTTCATCATGCTGAAGGAGAGGAGAAATGGATGAATGGGATCCAGGAGCAATTAAGAATTCCTAAACATGCACTCATATGTGAAAGAAAGAACGTAAACAAGATCATTTAAGTATACATGCTCATAACTATTTTTGAAGAAAACATCGAGAAACACATAAATTGAACTTAAGGTGTACCGAAACGAATCTTAATCTATTCTTTTTTTCTGCAATTTAGAAGGCGGAACGGTGGTAAAAAACATAAAAGTAAACAGAGGAGAGAAACACTTATTGGATCATGTAAAGACGCAGGAATTCCGTAATCATTCCTTGGCCAAGAGAAAACATCAAGTGGTTTCGAAATCCATGCTTTCAGCAATCTTTGATTATGGAAATTATAATAGTTATAGTGCGAGTCTCTGTTCGGAGAAAATGCTGGAAAGGAAAACTGACCAACTACTACTACCAACTAACCAACCCCTCACAACATTGTTCAGGGTGGTATTTATAGGCAAAAATATCGGAAAGACATCATTGCAACCGACCTAAACAGGTCTGCTAGAAAACTCTTCAAAAATCTAAGTGTTGTTGGAATTAAATGCAAGTAAATCTTTTGGCTGCGCTAGGGTCAGCTGAATCAGAAAAGGTGACAATGTGGCCCTTGGGGGCTAGATGCGGTGCTGCTGGAATGATTGTGCTTTGGGAATTGCAGTTCTGCTCTGGTGTGAGTTAAATGCGCAATAATTATGATTTGAGAGCTTCAAGTAGTTTCGCCCTCTTTCTATGAATCTGCTGGAAGATATTAAATGTTCTCTTGCTTCGGGCCGCTGCTCAAGATTTTCACTGATACTCTTTGCCGCTACATTGATGGCTTCCGCCGTCGACTGATATTCTTTGACACGCTTGACACCTGATGATTTGATCTAATACACTTTAAACTCTGTCATTGATCTGCTGCTGTCTTTGAACCAGATCATTTTGGCACTATCGGGCGATTTTCGGGTTTTTCGGCGCACAAGGGGCTAAGAAATCAAAAGATTCCCCGAAGATTCCTCGAAAAGGCCTATTTCCTGTAGCAATGCGCGATTAGCGCTTCGCGCTAATCTCGCATCGAAAACTGCCTCTGCTTCTTGTTCTGGAGCTCCGAAGTGCGATTTTTCTTCCTGCGCGAAGTTTCGGCTTTCTGGCTGCTGATGTCAGCATGACGTCGGCTGTACAACGGATGACGTCAGCTGTGGTGGGTCCCTGGACAGAATGACATGGTGAGGTGCTGATGTTGGGGGAAATGTGATGAATTAGCTCCGATGCGATCGCAATGTCGCATCGGCGGGGAACGGAGGGTGCTTATGTTGGGCATTTGGTGCTTGCGACCACCGACCGCCAATATCGCGATATCGCGTCGGGTGGTGCCGGATGGGTCATAACTTGCATGGAGGGGAAAGTGCGATGTAGCGATGCGACCTAGATTTAAGGTTTTGCGGAGTGTAAGTTTTGGGCGGAAAGAGAAAGTAGGTGGGCGTTAAGGGCATTTTGAGGTTTCGAAAGGGGTCGGATTACCTGAGAGGGATTTTATACTCTGGAAGGAGTCCATTGTATCTGGGAGATGGTTTGGAGGTCAAGGGATCTTGCTTAGTTTCTGGTAAACAGAGCAATTCCCGGGGGTACTTATGGTTATTTTTCAACCAGGGGGAGGGATATGTATATAGGGGATATTTACTTAATATTAGTAGGGGGATGGGGAAATATAGGGAGCTAAATAATAATGTTAGTGGTTAATATGGAGGGGGTAAGAAAGCGCTAAGTTCAGGAGAGCTTAGGCTGCTACAAGGGGGTAGGACCATCCTTTAGAGAAAGTTTGGAACAACTTTGAGTAAAGCAGATCTTTACTCAAGCTAGTGTCATGAAAATGATTGAACTTAAGAGGAGTCAAGCAGATCTTGACCTCTCTTGGGGAAGTTAGTTAATGATTGGGGAAAACAGAGAAGGGGAGTTAGTTATACCTCTTTTGAGCTTCTCGCATAGAATTTCTTGTTGACTGTGTCCTGAATGAGATGACACCTGAAATTCTGGAACTGATCAGCAATTAGGATTCAGCAACCTCAGAACTACCTACCCAGCTTACTTACCTAGTATTTTTTCTTCTTTTGATTTGGGTGCACTTAGACTTGCAAACCCGTCATTCATTTTTCTTTTGATGCTTTCCTATCTACATACTACCCTTATTTCTTCCGAGGGCCCAGATTAAGCTGTTGGGCTCCTCTACTACTCTACCTATCTAAGGATCTGCCAAGATTAAACTGTTTGGACAGATTTACATTCTCTACATTCTAAAAAAGGAAAATTTAAACCTAGGGAGACCAAGATTAGGCTGTTTGGACCTCCCTTTAACTGAAAAATTGGTGATACCGGGATAACTTTTACAAAATTTGGAAGGCAATTGAATGAACTTGAAGTAGCCTTTATCGTTTGAAGACTGTTAAGCAAATATGGAGCATTGCAGCATGCAAAGTACGACATATTTGGCTTGTAAAATGTCAATCATGAAATATGAATACCCTGCTGCAGCAGGAATCTAACAGGGACAAGATAAGATCTCCCTAGACTCAATGAATAAATATAGTGACAAACAAACAAACTAGTAAATCTTTCCCAAGGTTCATCTTTATTGACTCATAAAAAAGAATAATGGAGTATGAAATCCATATCTTTCAAATGAAATTCTTGATGAAGACTATTTCTATGGTTTGATGCAACTTCTTAATGCTCAGAATCCAGACCCGCAAATATAATAAAAAACAAAGGATCAAAGGCATATGATATACAAATGATTCAATAGAAACTATACTAGTGATCAAGGAGACTAATACCTGATATCATCACCAATGGATGATGGAGGTAAACAAGTAATACATTAGATCCATTAGACAATATAGTGTGAAAGAAATACTCTTTTGTATTGTAACTGAATGAAAAAGAGAGATACAACCTAACCTTGATGTTTCAAACCTACTTCCAATAGTCTCCAATCCTCCCTTCAATGACAAGATTCTAGCCTCAAATTGACAACATAAGTTTACATAAAAATGTCAACCCCTTCCCCTCTAGTTTGTGCTGAATTTATAGACCAAGAGAAGGAGGTTTGAGATCCTCTTTCTAAGGATAAAACCCACAAAGAAGGGGATTAGGGTTCCATAATGAGAGGGAATAGATTCATGAACCATGGGATGAGGCCCAAATAGGTTGGGGCTCAAGTCCTTCTTGTTGGTATAATATTCCCCAACAAGTCTTATAGAAATTGCATTTTATTTTTACCTACATTTAAAGGTTTTCACACCTTTTGATGGAAGGTAGAGCATACGATTGCGCAAGCTATAATGACCATAACAACGTTTTCATAAGTAATGACTAGGAAAAGTGTGATAATGCTTGAAATTAATTTTTTAAGCAATGTAATATAGGATTCTTGTTTTTTTTAGAATGGGTTTTCTTCCAACATTGTAGAGGATTTCTTGCAAGATTTCATTGGGCAGTGAGAGATATAGATTTGCAGTCGTTTGCTTAATGATGAAATAATTACATGTAACAAGCTCCCTCATCTTTCCTAGTGTGATGAATGCCTAATAAATTATGTTGATGTATGCATAAAAGAAAATCAATCAAACAAAGGGTGAAGGATTGAGAAAGGCTTCCTTCACAGAGAGGTGATATGAACAACTTTGTTAAGGTACTAAACAAGCATGCTGGAAGTGAGGTAATGCTTGTGATTTCTTGAGTGACTTCACAAGGGTACTGAACAAGCCTGTTGGAAGTGGAGAAACACCAAAAAATCGCTTAAAATTCCTAAATATAATAATCCCTCTGCTATGCTTACTACATCATCATTAAATACTAAGACGTTTGAGATTTTGGTCTAGTGTGTAATGAATGACAGCACCTAGAAAAGGAGGCAACGGAAGGGCATATATGTAAAAGGTCAACTAACTCAAGAAGTTCCCATAGTATCCATTCAATACTACCTTGTGTCATTAATGAAACTCGATCATTTATAAAGACATGGGAAAAGATATTGGATTCTACGAATGATTTTCCACTTGTGGTAGCCATTGCAACACCACCAAAAACTTTTGGGCATACCCAAAAATTTTAAGCGCCCTGCTTGGTTAAGGTATGAAAGTTTATGATCATGTTTTGAATTAGTCAATATCCCCATGACACGGTGCATATTGCATTTATTCCTCATGTTTCATCTTGGGTCTTGATCTTATTTATGTATCAGGGTTTAAGGGAATGTTGCTCTAATAATGTACTTTAAACTTGATGCACCTTCAATCATTATCTTCATATAATGTTCTTTACGATGCGATGAAGGTACCTTGTGGAAATGAATAACAATTCATTATGGTTATGAAACTTACACTTTGAATTTGCACCCCTGAAACCCTATATTATCATTATGAGCACATGTTAATGGTGTCGAACCTGCCAACATGTTGGGGGATCACACCTATAATATTTCCCAACTAGACCTCATACTGTTTGGAGTAGGATTCCTAGCAGTGGGCAGTAAAGTAGTGCCTTGAACACAATAGCATGCAAAGGTAAGTATGATAACTTTGTTAGAAGCAAGTGTGTGACCTTGCAACGAGTCAAGTGAGATGCATGGGGGTTCTATCACACAGAGGGGAAAAGGAGGTTTGTCCCTTAGAAGCCTGTAATAGTGCATATCCTAAAAGGAACACACGAGTGAAATGACATCATAGGCTAGAAGCACAATAGTCCACAATCCAAAGTGATGGGTTAATACGACAACACATCTTCAACAAGATTCATACAATTGCATACAAAATGGTTCATACACAAATGTGTAAGTTAAATAACATATATTGTTAAAGTAAAGAGAATAGCCAAACTACAATAACAACATATGCATGAAAACTTGCTGGCTCAGTTATATATTATTAAGTGAAAGTTCCATCCATACATATGCCATTGACAGCTACTAGTCCCAATAGTGGAAAATTACAGTCAACACTTCCTGCTCCTCCAATTATATGCACTCATTCTACGCTATGGAGAATCCAAGGCTCGTCACAATACTCTCCAAGACTTCTCTAAGAAATGCCTAGCCAAACGCTTGGCTCCCAAAAGCCCATACTATGAGTTATGAGGTTCTATATATAGAAATGGGTGGGGTGACCCATGAAATTCCCCTTTGAATATTGGATTACCCTCATGACTCTTCACATTACATAGTGACTGTTCACATTCCACTAGTGAGACTTGGAATTTCAATTACAACATATTTACAATAATATAATTTTCCACATTTACCCATGTGAGACAAAATAGGTTGGAGACAACCTAACAAGACAAAACACTATGACTCTGAGGTTTGGGGAAAGACCAACTCGACAACATCCACTTGATGCTTCTCGATCATGTATTGATGTAAAGCTTGGTACTATGATGTGATGTCCGCAAACCACTTGATGTTGTCTTGCTGAAAGTGGACTCTTGCCTCCATGGCATCTGGTCATGTGGTCTTGGAACCGATGTTCATCTGGTCCTGAAGCATGTGAAACTTGTCCTCAGTGTGGCTAGATGACTAATGTACTTATGCATGTTGTTTGTGCTCAACTAGAAGTCATCATTGGTGGCCTCGTGCATCAATTTCTCCATGTACCTATTGACCTCCAGCTAAAATTGGTTCTTGTGCTTAGCTTTGGTGAGGGAACCTGCATCTGTTCACTCTCTTCCTTAGCTGCTGGCTGTTCCTTCTCATCAACCTCTATTAGAGATGTTTTCTCTATCATTGTACCTTACCTTTGTTCTTCTTCCTATTTCTTCTTCTCAACTCCCTTTCTTCCTTCGACTCTCATTCTGCTTGTTGCAATCTCAGTTTCACTACCGACAAGCTCTACTCTTTTCTCTTCCTCTTCTATGTTGTCTGTGTCCTGTGCTTCCTTTTGATTCTTTCGTCAAAGATGCATGCATGAAGACCAAATGCACTTTCACTTTTCAACTTTGTCCTCACTTTTTTATGTCAGTGATTTCCTCTTTCCCTGATCCTCTACTGGCTTGCCACCTTCTACCATTGCTACTAGTTTTTATGCCATGTTAGCGTTGATTCCTTTTCTATAAATAGTTGGGCACTGCATATATTGGAAAGTAAACTGGCGGTTTCCCAACTGCCTCCCTAGTACTACTTTTAGTGGTCATTCTTGAAACAACTCTCTTTGGTGCAATGGTACGATGATTGCTAGAGAGAAGCGCTTCATGAGTGTGGTACCTATGGGACAAAAAGGACACTCATGGTAAGAAAACATTAGCTATTACAAATATCACTTTACAAGATGATCAAGCAGTAGGCATGGCATCTAAATAGAGAAAATGTGTTGTTTTGATTAACAAGGGGTGACTGACTGATTGTGGGAACTGTGCATTGCGCAGTCCCAACAGTGAGTGTGGAAACCTACTGACACGAATTGCGTAATGCACAGTTCAGTCTGGGATAAAGCTTCAGAGATATAGTGCATTGTGCAGTATCAATGACCAAGCTAGGATATTGAATCTTGGAAATGTGCAGTGTGCAATTAGAGCCATCCCAGGATAGCCTTTGTGAAATTCCAAAACCTTGAGCTGCTAGATTGTGCAGTGCATGCAAGTGAATGTGAGACTAGGGCAGGGGGAGCCCAAATCTATCCATGGAGAGTGTGAAAATAGGTAGATATGAAGGATGATGTATGGATGAGTGAAGATATAATTAAGTGTAGATATATGCATGTAAACCAAGTGTAACAATGGATCAACCTGAAGGAACACGAACTGTGTGAAGGGAGTCGCCGCATCGGTGATTGTTGGTGCAAAAAAATGGGAAAATTCATGTGACACTTGGGGAAGGCAATGTATACTTGAAACAACACTTTTACAAGCTAAAACAAGTTAAAACACCCATGGTCATTCATAAAAAATGAGTGAAACAACACTGTCACAAGTTAAATAAACAAAAGCGACAAAAAAGTAGAAAAAGGCAATAAAAGCAAAACTCACCCTGAAAAGCGATGACAATGCTCCGAAGGCTCCTTCATCTCCTAGGGAAACTAGAGCTTGATGGTCGAATGCATAAGTGAGCTCTAGAGGTTTCCATTACATATATTTGAGCAAATGGAGTTCATGATGTGTATGCTTGAGATCAAGGACAACAATAACTATTAGCAGAAACTTCTAAAGATGGAAATGTGTCACCTTCGGGAAGCTAATAATAGATTCCCTACTTCCGAGGGATGACTTTCCTCTTAGCTTATTTCTTTTCGGTAACCCTTCCATGCACTGTGCGAAAAGATTACACAATCCTGGGGAGGACTGTGCAACTCCTTCGTTCATGCACTGACGGATTCTAAGCACAATATGCTTCTATGCAATTTCTGGGCTAAGTGGTTCACTTTGGGTTTGGACTACATAATTCCTGGATTGAAGGCTAGATGTCAGCTGGCTTTGCGCAAATCTTGAGAGAAAGTATCACTGATGGGTTGCACTACTTTGTGCATTTTCCCTGCTGAAGACAAGCTCTCGGTTGGGTCTGCACAATTTTGGAGCTGAAGCTCACTGTTGGGTTTCATTGCGCAATTCTTGAGAGCAAGGCTCACTACTGGGTTGCACTGTGCAATTCTTGAGAGAAAGGCTGGATGCCCTCTAGGACTGTGTAATTTTCCAAGGCAGTGCAAGAACATGATGCAACCAAGTCACTAGGGGGAAGCTCGTGGTTAGACAAAAAAGCAAGTAAGCGAACACTGACTCTAAAGAGAAAGATAAAACTCAAGTGAAAGCACAAGTACCTAGGAAAGCTACTAATATTTTAGTAGGGAGGTTCCAAAATGAAGCTTAGGAAAATTTTTGGAGGGTGTTTATAGATGCTACAACATTGGTGACACACTGGTAGAACTCCAGCTCTCTGTATGGACCTTGTCTCATGTAAAGTGAGTCTAACTCCTCTGGAAGTATTGTTCAATTATTTGATTGTCATGGCTTCTTCACTAGCTTGGGTTAAAGATGTACTCCCTGCCATTCTCTTGATCGGTCAACACACATACCAAGCTAAGTCAATAGACTTATTTCAATTAGGGATGAGGGGTATATTGATGCACAAGTAATATAGACTGTCAGAGTTTTAGTGTCATCTCTGGTGTTGCTCCACTACTGGCAGGCTTAGACAGTACCCTGACAGAGTCACTTCAAGAACAAAAGAATTGCTCTACTTACAGCGAGCCTGGAAAGTACCCTAGCATAGTTACTTGCTTCACCTCCCTGCACAGGAAGCCTTTCTCTTCTTTAACCTTTATTTATTTATTTATTTATTTTTCCATTTTTTTGTTTCAAATAACTATGCATAGGAACTTATTTATTTCATGAGGTGGAAGAGGGATCCTGACTTATTGAGAGAAGAAGAGGTTGTCCCTTTAGATAAGGATGTTATATATACCTCTTACATATTGGTTAAGGTTTTCCCCCTCACCTTACTCTACTTGACTGAGTTGACAAAGGTTAACCGAATATAGAGGAACCGATTAGAGTAGGTGGTACTAGTTAAAGTGCAAGCATTGTGTTTTCACAAGGACTCACTCTAAAAAGAAAGTATTTTCCATCAGGACATCATTGAATGAAAGAATGTAAGGACTTCACAAAGAGAGGGAATAGACAAATAACAAAATGTTGATAGTTGTACAAGTCCTGTTGTGTTTCACCCAGGTTGTCTCAAGAAGCAAAACACGGTTTCATGGAAAGCTAAATCAACGGGTGCAAAACAAACAAAAAAAACAAGCAAAGTAAACAATTAAAATGAACACAAAGCAAGTAAGCAAAGAAAATTTGAAATAAAATCAAACAAGAAAGCAAACACTACTCCTACTCCTAAGCTAAACAGTGCATGGGCCTACTCATGTGAAGTGATATTTCCAATGCAGCCACCGGAAAATTAGCTGGCCCATGTAAGTGAAGGCATGGTTATCAAGAAAGATGTTCAAGCAAAACAATACACAATAAATATAGAACAATTAAAACCAACATGATTGAATTTTGAATGCATCCACATAAAAGAAAAAAGTGAAATAACATGACAAACACTTTGTGGACGTACCATGGTGTGATAGCACATTATGCGCAGACAAATCTCCTCCTCGAAATCTTCATAATTTGCCCAATATTCTCATAATATTCCACAAAAATAAATAATGTTAGACAAAAATATGCAATTTTTCATAAACCCTCCTAATGAACATATTAAAGTTAAAAATACACCATCGAATGCAAAAAGAGAGGTTTAATATGTTGAAGGATGGTTAGATGGGCCTTAATTTATGTTTAATTTAGAGGCATGGGCCTTAATTTATGTCTAATTTAGAGGCCCATCAGTTGCAAGACTTAGGTTTTTACTACGAACCTTGAATAGTAGAAATGCAGAAGATTGCTGGTCAAAAGAGATTTATAATCATATTTTTTTAATATTATATATTATTTTTACAAAAGAGTATAATCATTTTTTTTAAATAATGTATATTTATTTTACATAAAACTGAAATAGTTTATAAAGATAATATTCTTAGGATGACAAATTCTAGAGGAAATAAAAATAATTAAATTTACAAATTGACATAAAATTTATGAGGATTCAAATGGATCCAAGTCAATCATGCATTCATCTTTCTTGCTAGATTTTAATGGAATAGGTGGAGGAACAACCTAAGCTTCAACATTCTCCTTTTTTTTATCCAAGTCCTTCACTTGTAGGTACAACTCATATAGCATGATCAAGCTTTCATATTTGGCATAATTGTGATCTCAAATCACTTTGCTAAGTAGTGTTCTCATCTACAAATTTAGATCTATAGTGTGTATATATTGCTTGTTCCTTCCTCTATTATGGTGGGTATCCAGGATCCAAGATGTTTCCTCTACTACAATGTGAGAACATGAAGGCATCCTGTCTCTCCCATTACTTTCGTTCTATTGCATGGAACTCTTATTATATTTCCATTGGAATTTTTGCATGGAACTATCTGGTTGATGATTTCGCTTTGAGTTGAGCTTGTAACTTTCACAATAGTTTCATCATGCCAACCATAATCCTTTTTCCTCATCATGATGAATGTAGGAAACTACTACTATAACCAAGATAAGATTACTCTATAGAAATATAGGCAATAAAAATTAGAAGGATAGAGGAAATATGGGTAAGGAGAACACCAACACTAGAACCAATCCAATTGTAGTCACATTATGTTGTTATATGACATATGAGATGAGGGAAAAATGTGGATATACCTAGATAATGAACCAGTCATACATCTCTTAAAATCTCAGAGTGGGGGGAATAGTACAAAAGGCATGTAATAGAGCTAGAGAGTGTGGATTTCTCTTCCAAGAAATACTTCCATACTAGTAGAAAACAATGTGGATAGAAAGTGACCATGAATAATACAAGTAATAAATACACCTTAATCATGAAACTGAGTGATAAATAAGTATTTTATCCCTTGCTTGCTAGGATTTAATCGACATGTTTATGATCTTACATGCTTGAAACCTTATTAGTTATGGGATGTATCTTATTTGGGAGATGGTGACACAACACCTTCCTCCTATTCATTGTTTGGTGGGATGGATGCCATGCTTCCCTCCCAACTATCCCCTCTCACTTCACCCAATATGGGGAAGCCATATCATCTTGCATGAACCCAACACAATCTTATTTTAGAGTTAATGAGGACATTTATCCCCATGGGAAGTTGAGGTGTTCCATTGAGTGAGTGATACCCTCATTTTATAGCCTATTTTCTATCTTATCTCCAATGCACAAGACATGATAATTTATAACTGCAAAAATTTTCAAGAGGATAGCTTAAATTTAAATTAGGATACTTTATAGATTCCAACTTGAGGAAACTTTTCTTGTATTAGATCCATGAAGGATATTTTCAAGCATGTGTTTTACAATCTACGAGTCTCCCTCAAATACTAGCTTTGAGAAATTCTGTGTGACTATTAATTCTAGACCAAATTCAAGAGAACATAATTTAGATGCTATATTTCTATTGTAGCTGATTTCTCCTACAAAGACATGAATAATGGAGTGTTGATGATCCCTTAGAAGCCCCCTATAACATGTAGTTATTATATTACTTTCAGAAGCCCCATCAAATTTGAGTTTGAGGAAACTTGATGGAGGAGGAGACTAAAACCCAGGAATAGATAAATAAGGTGGAGGGGTCTACTTTGAGGGTTGGGGGAGGAAAGGTTGGGTATGATTAGCGAATATTGAAGGAGATTTGATTCCTTATCATAAGTTTTCAAATCTTTATCTAACAAAGGATGAATGAGAACAATCTTGATAATGTTGTGTTTTATCCTTTACCAGATAGTTTCAAATGGTGGGCTCCTACTATGAAAATTTTGGTGGTTTCATTTCTCTGTTGTAACATTCTTTTGAGCCCTTTAAAATGTTACGAAAATTGTCGAAATATGCTAGTTTTCTTCATGGCCGAACTTCTGGGCATATGCAAATTTTAATTAAATTTGCCCAAAAATTTTGTGGTATTTATAAGTTGATCTACAGTCTCATGATTATTGGGAAAAATCAGTTTAAAGTGTGATTTTGGTGCTATGTGTGATCTCAAGTTCATATCCAAGTTCATTGTTATTTTTCTTAAAAAAAAAGAATGGGACTCATACCAATCTCCAAGTTTATATTTTATATCACTAATGCCTAATCTCAAGTTTATATTTTATATCACTTATTCCCAATCTTGAACTTCACCCATTACCAAATCAACCAACTAAAGTCACAATGCGCTAAACTCAACATACATTATGCAAGCCACGGGAGGAGACCACAAGAGTGAGTATTTCTTTTCACTATGTGTCAACATGGCTTGCAAGTGTTGGCATATATAAACACCCTTGAATCCTCTATCTAGTTGATGTGGGATGAAACCCATAACATAGATAAAGAAAAAGCATGCACAAATTTCAAAATATAGATGTTGATAAGGTCCAAAGTGAATATCCAAATGTCAAGTGCCATGAAAATGCTTTAAAATTACCAATTTATTTTCTGACTAATTCTTGGGCTTATATAAGCTTTTATCTATTTTATTAAAATAATTCACGGTCTTTGGTATTGCTCAGTCAAAATTAGAACACCAAAATGAGAATTGGTTATACAGTGATGTGAACCTTTCACAAAGCATATTGATTAAGGTATTTGGAGTTGTTGAGAATAGGGATCATATAAAAGAGGGACGCACAAAAAAAATGCATAGATTATTACCAAGTGTCAAGGGGTGGAATGACATGAGCTATCACAGTTGGGAGTTAGTTGCTAGCGTAGCTTGCCAATAGAATAAAGGGAATGTGACATCGAGATCATCTTAAGGATTGAAAGCGAAGCAAATTATTAAATGAAGACTCAATACCAGGGTATTTACAAGGGAAAAGGGAAATAAATAGTGTTACTATGGATGATATTGTGCACGCAATTATCTCAAAGGGCCAATCATCAGTTCCTGATAGTATTAAGGTTGAATACTTGCAACTAAATTGCACCTTCCTAATATTAGCGACATTGTAATGTTTTCTATTGAGCCCCAAAGGTATCATCGAAAGTGTTAAGGAGATGGATGGAAGAGAGTGCAAACTATAAAACCATTAATGCTTCAAAAAATTCAAGTTGAAGTCTATTTGTACTTTTTTCTTAATACAGATTGTTTTATGTTTTCTCAAGAAATGTTGATTCTTCAATGTTTTTTTTTAGATGGAAAATATATTTTACAGAGTTGAATCTATATCTATAGTTTATGCTCAAAAATCGTACAAGCTTAGATCAATGGCAGAGGTTCACAGGATAAAGAGTATGTAGTTTTCAACAAAGGACAATTGGAGTTAAAGATGAACGGTTGTGGTTAAATTGCGGACCCCCTTGGGTTGTTCGAAGTTTATTGGGGGGGGGGGTGGGGTGCTCCGCAATTAGTTGTTTCTTCAAAACCATTTTGATCGACGTTGTAGATTAAGGTAAAATGTGGACCCCCTTGCATTAAAACCACAAACCACCCAACACCACCTCTGCATTCTACTTTTTGAAAACCACTTGGTTAACTATCATTCAATTTCCCAGTGTTTTCTAGGTAATGATATGAGATAATCAAATAAAAAGGTTATGGTGTAGAAAGTGAATTTTTCACTTGTGGCCAACTTGGATGCTAGCATATTGTTATGAATTATTTCGTTTAGCTCTTTCAAAAAACACCAACAGTAAGGCATTATGAAATCTCTAATTCGAAAAAAAAATGTGTGGATCTTGTAAGACAAAAAAATTGGAAACCAAATTAAACTATATATTAATAATGGTGTCTCTGAATGATGTACATAATGTACATATAAATACATAAAGAAACTGTTGGTTCAGTTTCTTGGTATTCTTGGACTCTAACAATTGATCACCATAACACACACTAACCCAACCTTAATCTCAACGATTAGGTGTCTGGCATTCCCCCCTTAATCCAAAGGGATGTATCAAATGAGAGCTGAAAATGAAAAAAAAGCATCTCATCCAAGAGCTGAATGTCTCTCAGAAATGGTTTTCAAAGGATGACCACAAACCAAGGATGGTGGTTGTTAAGAGAAAACAACAAATGATACCAAAATATGGGAGAACTCCAAGGTCTCAACCATGTCTAGAACCTTCATATCAGTTCCCAGATCAATAAAAAATGTCAACTCTGGAACCATTAATGTATTTCCTCGAACAATTCCAAATCTGGAAATGCTCATTCACAAACAACTCATTTAGCAAAAACTAAAGTCTCTCTGGCTGCAACTTTGCTTGGCTTTAACTGGTATAATTTATGGCTTAGGCTCACTTGTGGATCTCTAACTTAGGCTCACTTGAAAAATATTCGAACCTGTAGTAGACCATCAACTCCATCAGTTCCCCCCTTGTCAGATACAGGGTGAGAATATGAAGTACTCTTTATCACTGCAAGGTTGGTCCATACTCTCGAACATATCATGTGGTATGACCTGTAAAACTTCTTGGCTACTTTAGACCAATCCCAAGAAGCAATCCATCCAAAATTTAGTTTCTCTCTTACAATAGTCTTCTTTCTAGAACATTTGTTTGAATGGTGATTGCACTTTCCACAATGCTAAAACAGGTGAAGATAAAAACATTGATCTTTCGCATGTCCAATTCTGTCACAATTTTGGCATCGATCAATTTGTTCTAGAACAAAATCATCCAGAAATCCAACACTGCAAAATTATATAGGTTTAGAAAAATCAGGAATATGAAAATATACATCCAAAATATCCTTATTATATCCCAAACCGGTTCTATTTTTGTTGTGAACAATTTCTTCCCAAGGTCTTATAAAGGTTTTAGGAATGATAGGCTTCACATCTGTATGCAAATGACTCTTGCATACCCTTGCATGAACATGAATTTGTGTTGTGTCCAAAATTTCTCGTGAAGTAGTTTCATTACTCTTCGATTGTTCTTTGGAATTAGGATTGTCTCGTTGTACTTCAGACTCAATATGGAGAAATTCAACTGTCTCGAATGCATCATGTAAACGAATTTTGATATCAACAATACATACTTTGCTAACATTGATAATTTCTTCAGCAATGGAACTAATGATATTGTTTAATATATCTAATACATTTTTAATTTCAGCCATTTTGGTCAATCTCGCGTGTCAGGTTCAACCGAAAATGCACCCATTTTACAAAGTAATTTCAATAATGTTTTGAAAAAAGTCAAACGATTACAAACAAAATTGTGTCCTCTTCTTCCAAAGATTTGAACTTGTGATCTTTAATATACCAAATGAATTATTATAACCGCAATGCCTTTTTTTTAATACTCAAATATTTTATAATTTAAACTTCACCAAAACAAAATCAAAGCTAAAAAAAATCAAAACATGATGTCAACTTCTTGGCTATCGTAGCATTTTGTTGGTGAAAAACAACAGGGTTGCTGACATTCAAACCTTCTATGTTCTTCACCATGGTGAATAAATTGTGTTCATTTTCAAGATAACCCAAAAATATTTCTCCAAATATAGATCTCAAAGCGCAAGGCCAAAAATTTCAGAATTATGCTTGCAATCAAGCCTTTTAAATAGGTCATTCAAAACTAGGGAGAATTTAAACATATAACAGAAAAGTGTTTCTATATTTGAACCTTCCACCTTAAGGAGACCTTTTTTAAAAAGCTTCAAATGCTCCAAAGTCCATACAACACCACAAGATGAATATACCACAATAGACACACACTATGGAAAAAAGTCATTGTTTGGTCAATTTAGTGTGTCCTAAATTGCTATATAATTTGTCAATCCGGGAGTCGTAAACTGCTGAAGTGAAGTGCACTATATATGCAAGATAACCGATTTCTTACTTCTTTGTCGTTTTTTATTTTTGGTTTGTTGTTGGGTTTAATCTTCTTGTTGATTCCCTAATGTGAGATGGCAATTCTAAAATCAAGTATGGATATAAGTGTTCAAGGCAATGGTGACCTTTAAAATAATTTCCAAACTTCAAAGTTTTCAAAAAGGTTTTCAAACTTGCAATGATGAAATCAATTACTAAGAGAAAAATAAAAATGTACCTAAATTCTAATCAAACCAAACAGTGAGCTAGTGACTATGAAACCCAGTATCCTTGCTGCTGTATAAAAAGAAAACTGAACTCAAAGTAATTCAAAAACTGTAAGCAAAGTAAACTAAATCATATTACATTAACTCATATTCTGGCCCCTCACCATTCGACTCGCTCTGGCTATAAGAGGTAATCATAAACAAATTGAGTAATCTGATATCTAAATTGCATAAAATGAAACTAAGATCAAACTACGCATTCATACTTCAATCCTTCACCATTCGACTCGCTCTGGCTATAGGAGGTAACTGAAAATGACATGAGTAATCTAATCACTAACTTGCAAAAAAAATAAACTAATATCAAACTACGCATTCATACTTCAATCCCTCACCATTTGACTTACTCTGGCTATAAGAGGTAACTGAAAATGACATGAGTAGTCTAATATCTATCTTGCAAAAAGTAAATGAACAAAACAAAACTGAAAGAAATAAACAGTGCTGGAATTAGAACTAAGAAAATAAATCAGTAGAAGGACAAGATAATTCCATCATGTCATTAGTCATTAAAAAGCTATGTGCACTTTCCCGGGCTATCTATTAGAACCTAGAATAAAAACACTGATCAGTTAACAGTCATTAGAAAGCATAAAAGAAACTATGGACAACAATCAACATGAATACCATAAGCAGTGTAATATATACAAGCAAACGATTATGGCATCAAGAACGTAAATGAAGAAAGCATGAAACTATACAGTAATTATAGAACCTTGGTGTATAGGGGCCCTCTGCAACCTCGGCCAATTAGAAATCAACCATGGATTGAGCTTAAAAACAGTGTCTTCTCATGTATTAAAATGTAGTCATAACATAAGGATTAAGTCACGGCACAGTGGCTCGTAAAACAATCAAAATTACATACAAAAAACTAGCTCATATGCGTATGAGAATGCTTTATTTATAACAAGAAATGACACAAATACTTCCTAAAATCTACGCTAATAAATAGACACGTGAATGACCACATCCGGAAATCTAGCAATATGGTAGCCGTGAAAATTATGTTGGAAATAATACTGAGAGGGGGGGGGGGGGAA
>APFE030250962.1:0-14691 GCA_000404065.3 Pinus taeda | reverse complement strand
AGAAGTCCATCTATTTTTTCCAACTTGATCAATCATCCATAAACAGCAACCTGCAATCCATAGACATGATCCATATGTCTAAAAATAGGCATAGTCTAAAAATAGACTTGCGCAAAAAATAGCCTGCGGGCCCACTTAGTGAAGGCGACTCTTTTCACTAAGCTCCATCATCTTGTTGCAATCTCAACATTCGTATCCTCCAGTTGGCCCAAAACAACACCTACAACAAAATCAGATGCATTTGTATCTATGTGAAATGACAATTCCCAATTAGGTCATCGCAAGACTGGAGTTGTTGATACACATCATTTCAACTTTCAAAAGGCCTGCTCACACTTCCCTGTCCACAAAAAATCAACATCCTTCATGAGCAAGGAAAATAATGGTGATGCAGTTTTTGAATTTTTTTCTATAAATCTCTTGTAATACCCTGCATGTCCCAAAAAACTATGTACCTTTTTTTGCATTTTGGGGGTTGGGATTTTCAAGATTACCTCTATTTTTGTAGGGTCTACCTTGATTCCTTCAACAGAAATGTAGTGTCCAAGCACGATCCCTTCAGTCATCACCATGTGACATTTTTCAGTTCTCAAAGCAACATTAGTATGTACACACCATTCCAACACTTTTTCCAAATTGACTAATGTTGTTTCAAAAGCATCCCCATAAGGTGTAAAATTGTCCATGAAGATTTCCAAGCAGTCATTCAACAAGTCAGAAAAAATCCCCAGTATTTCCCTTTGAAACGTTGTTGGTGCATTAGAGAGTCCAAAAGTAAGTACTCTGTATGCGTAGGTTCCCCAAGGACAAGTAAAAGTAGTTTTATCCTGAGCTTCCGAGGCAATCTGTATTTGATTATAGCCACTAAATCCGTCCAAAAATAAAAAGATTTTCTTTTTGAAGAGGGTATCAAGGACCCAATCTATAAATGGTAAGGGGAAATGGTCATTTTTAGTGGCTTTATTGAATTCTCTGTAATCTACACAGACTCTCCACTTGCCATTCTTTTTAGGAATGATGACAAGCGGCGACACCCACTGACTGTCAGATATTAGATAAATAAAATTGGCACTCAGGAGTTTTTGTAATTCTTCCTTCGCCATGTCCTTTAGTGCAGGGTTCATGTGGTGCTACGGTTGTCTGATTGGTTTGAAACCATCCTTCAAATAAATATGGTGAATGCATAGGTTAGGGTGGATCCCTTTCATATCCGTATGGTCCCAAGGAAATGCCTTTTTGTATTTCTGTAACAAATGTAACAACAGTTGGTTTTTCTCAACAGTTAGCTTAGGGTTAATATTCAAAAAAAATCCAGATTCTAACTCAATTGGACTGCTGTCAATATTCAGAGTGGTTCCCATTTCTTCAAAATCTATATCTTCCACCTCTTCCTCCTCATTCACATTCTTAGCAGAGGTGGCAAAAATTGAGTTATTAATAAAACCATTGATAACATCATCTTCTGTCTCATCCTTGAAATACTGGGCTTTCCAAAGAGTGAGGAGTGGTAGGGAAATATGTGTCTCAGGATCAAACTCATCCCACCAAGGGTTATATACATCCATATTTGGTTTTGGGGGCTGAAGGCTAAGGTTCTTTGTTTCCTGGCCATCCGAGATCACCATAGATCCTAATCTACAGCCTATAAATGTATCTGTAGTGGTCAACCAAGGTCTCCCTAGGATCAAAGGATGTTCTCCCAAATTGGATTTGGGTTGTAAGATAAGAAAATCAGCCAGATGCCTCCAGGAAGCTATTGTAATCACTATATCCTCTAACATCCCCTTGGGTTTGACATGGGATCTGTCTGCTAATTCAAGTTTAGTAGGAGTATGTCTAAGTCCCTGTAGCCCGAGAGTAATAAAGAGGTCCTTTGCCATTACATCAATGGCCAATCTAAAATGCCCCTAGTGTCTACACAATCCAAGCATACTCAGGCACTTGTGTAACAGCATCCAAAAAGTTCTTGTACTCAAAAGGATCCCCTTATTGTAACTCAATGCTATAGGCCTCAGTTCGCTTAAGACATCCTACTAACGCTTGACTTTTCATATTTGCATATAGGTTGAGGTGGATCCTCACGATCCTTTTCCTATAGGTGGTCGACTGTTCTCTGATTTCTAGAGTGCTCAAGAACAACTTAAACTCACACCTGAGTTCGTAAACCATCCCTAGTTTGGCTCTGACGCACAATGTTGTTCTCTTCTCGTTAGCTTCTGTTGATTTCATGGCCTGATGCCGCTCAATCTGATTCCTCATAAATGACATATTAACACATGATATTATATAAAAACACATGATATTATGTAAAAAACAGCTCGCATAACAAGCTCTCGTCATGAAAGTTGTAGCAACAAAAAATATCCAGAAAAGTACGGGTTAAAGAACCCAAATAGGACCTATTCTCAAAAACCGTTTTCAATTGAAATAAATAATAACGTTCCTAGAGGAACATTGGATATGATGGGGACGACTGCCTGCATGCTAGTAGGTTTAGGGCAAGGTCACGGAGCTTAGTCTTATCATTCATTAGGTCCGAGCCCTGTCGATTTAGTTGATACAAATGTTCATCCTTCTTCTTTATAGCTTCCTTGTGCCTCTGTGCTTCCCACTCTCTTTCCCATTCTTCCTTTAGCCTTTTTTCTCTAAGGTAATCCATCATCTTCTTGTAAGCTTGGAGAGAGATCACCCCCTCTTGTAGAGAGAGTGCCCGTTGCTTCTATTTTTGCAGCTCTGGTAATAATAAAATATTCTCAGACTGCCATCCTTCATTAGGACCCAGTGTTCTCCCACATGCACTATCAATTGAAGGTGTAACAATATCCTTAGGGTGAAACTACTCCACTTCGGCTCTTGGTTTTTGTGTAACAACAACTTCGTCAGTGGATTTTGTCACAGTTTCCTTATCTTCCTGGCTAGCTTCCATTTCCACTGCTGGTTCTTGTGTAACAACAATGTTATCCACAGACTTCTGTATATCGTTTTCCACCGGGTAGGATTTGGTCTCCACTACTGGTTCTGGTGAAGCAACAGTGTCAGCCAAGGGATCCTGTGTATCTATTACCCGATCACTTTCTATGGATTATGTCGTTTCAGTTGTTGTTTCTTGTGTAACCAAAATGTCCTCGATGGGTTCTTGTGTATCAACTTTCTAGATTTCAGTTTGTGTCTCCCTTGAGGTGGTGTCTGCTACACAGACTTTAAATCCCATTGCCACTAGCTTCTCAACACAAGTTGTGCACACAGTGCCTGAAACATCTCCCTTTCTGGCCTTGGCCACGACCTCAGCCAAAGTATCTAGCCCTAAGGCTCTTGGCTTTTCCTTTCCCTCTGCTGGATGTTCCCTTAGCTCTCTATTTTATTTTTCTAAATTTTCAATTCTTAGCAACAAGGATTGGGTTTCGCTCTTACCAGGTGAAGAAGGTTCCTCTGGCTGAGCTTGCTCCTCGTCCTTCAGCTCTACTGCTTCTTTGTTCTTCCTTGACATGGATGGGGACTCTGGGTGCCCGATAACCCTTATCATTTGCTTCGATCGCCTTACCAATTAGTTTGTCAACTGGCCTCTTACCAAATCTTATTGTCGAGGGTTGGGGCTGCTCCTTTGTCACGCTGGAGCTTCCTCAGACATCTCGGTTTTCCTCCTGCAAGTGATCCTGGGCTTCTTTCGCATGAATTCTTCCCAATCCCTACCTTAGAGGCTCAAGGTATCAACCACAATGAGTTTGATAAGGCCATGGTTGGTGACACACGTTTCTGGATGCATAATTGTTTTCACAGTCACAACCATGTGCCTAATGTTTCCTAGTAAGAAGTAAGGGAGATTGGTCAACTGCTAATATCAGAGGTGGTTTAGCAATGTAAAGTGGTGATTAAACACAATTGTTTCCCTTCACTCACAAGTAATGTACTTGATGAGGTAGAGGGTAACATCAGCCCATGGCTGGGGGAGTGACAGTCTATCAATTCCCCTTTCTTTGTTTACAAATGACTCTTCTTCTTAGAGGAAATCCCCTTTCAGGGAGGGATCATTAACCTTCCTGTTGGACCACCTCTTTCCTTCCACTAATAATATTGTCACTCTAGAAATCACCTCTTTTGTGACCTCTAGCTTCAACCCTCTGACCTCAGTCTGGTTTTTCTCCAAATTCTTTGCAAATTCCATGGCAACGTCGTCATCTGATCCCTCCAACATCCGAAATAATTCGAACCAACTAGTGTTCCTGAAAATCTGGCATGCTTTAGGGCAATCCTCCAAGGCTTCTGTGGACCCTGGCTCATGTCGTATTGTTGCTCCACCCATTACTTATGAAAATTCAGTGTTGTTTCACCTCCTCCCTTTCTCTAGACGCTCTGGGGTCATCGACCCATAACCTAGTTGTTTCAGCCTGCACTGTTATCTTCCACTTCTCTGAGCACTTTGAATGGGGATTCAATGCCTCTAGCAGAGGTAAATGGTAAAGTGGTAGGGTGGCATAGGTGAGGAATTCGAATTGGATTTTTGCACTCATGATTCGTACTGCACGATAAATTTTCCTTATTAATTGTGATTCATGGGAGGTCTCGTCGAAGGTGCACTTCCCCTTTTTGGTATAAACGACATTAAGTAACAATAACTACCAGGTCATGATGCCTTAATTGCAGGATTTTTTTGAATAATCACAAATCATGCGATGGTCATGTTGCAATATGATTTTCTTCCCCCTGTTGTACCTTTGAGATAGTAGTAGGTCAGCTACCAATGCCAGAGCATCTAAAATAATTGTTTTGGGGTTTTTGGTTTTAGTTTTGGAAGACCAATGAATGAAGATAGATTTAGAATTGAAATATGTAATCCTTTGGATAATATTAATATCTCAGCAAAGGGCTGCTATAAAACTTTACATAGTGATATAGATCAAATAGTGGTGAGAAGAAGACATAAAATATGATTATCACAGTTTCCAGACTGTAAAAGAGAACAATCATAAGTATGAAAACCTTCTCAAATACGTTCAAAAGATTCAAGGCAATATACTTAAGCTTACAAAATATGTTGATGATTTATTGATTAGAGGGGATTAGCTAAAAAGACAGTTCATTAATCCATTCTCTTAATAGATGATCACTTCAGGAGCTTATAGGAATAAATTGAGACATAATTATTCCTACTTAGATATCTCTATAAGTCATAAGCATATGAAGAAAAACATAATGATTGATAACTGGAAAAACTTACAGGATAACACAAACTATGTAAAACCAAATTCAGAATCCTCTGCTTTGTATTAAGGTTCCAGAAAAACTGAGTACATCAAGTGTCTAGAAAAGCTTCCTTCAAAGGTGCAACCAGGTTCAAAGTAGAATGAACGGTGACGACTTAACAAGCAATGAACAAGAACCTTAAACATTGAACCTTTAACAACTCGAGAAGAGAGTTATTTATACAATAATGAAACTAAGAAAATATCCTAAAACGGATTAAGATTTATTCTAGGAAAGGAAAGATCTTCATGCAAGAAGATAGGGGCAGCTATTGAATTGCTTCTTGTTGTCCCTTTTATTCAGGTTGTGTTGGCTTTGTTGTTTGATATTTTTCCCTTTAGGCTGCTTGATTGTTTGTATCCTTTACACTGGTTAATTCCTTCATTTTATCTTTCATCTAATACTCTTTAAACTCTGTGAATATCCTTTGACCCCACTGAGTAACCTTTATTGTGTTCCTTTTTACCTTTACTATGCATTTCAGGCTTTTTTACTATGTTTTTCAACAGTAAGATCTTTGTATTTGTCTTCAAACTATATGCAGGCTTTTTCTTTGTAAGCCTGGAACATGATTTTTTACCTGCAAAAAACATAAATTGTTAAGAAAACATAGGTGACAGAGAAGGATATTAATGGATTTATTGATCTCGAAAGGATATTGGAAGGAGTCTAGAGTGTATCGAAAGGTAAAACAATGGTTTTATTGGTTGCAAAGGCTTATGGAGGCTTCACTGTGTAAATGGGTGAAACAAAGCCAAAATAGTGATTTTCATGTTTAAACGGAAAAACAACTTTCTTTTTTAAATATGGCACAAAGTGAATAGTGGTCATTTTGTCGTTATGCGGAAGGTGGTTTTGGTTTTCATCGCACCGCTTATGAGGCGCGGGCAGTTTTGGGAGGGGTCACCTGATACAATGAGAACCTGACATGTAGCAAGGGGAGGTCAGTGGAATACCACTTTTCGGGTGGGTAATGCTCGGACAGAGAGCCAACCCAAAATTGCTAAGGGTCATTGGACATGATTGCACGTGATCGAATGATGGTGGAGCGAAAGAGTGGCGCGAAGGGGCCCAATGATTAATTATGGCGGTATGGGCTTTATTATGGGTTAAAGACTGAGATTAGTGAGGTTTCATGGTTAAACAAAGGTTTAGGTTGGTTCTTTGTTTAAATCATAAAAACAGTTTAAGAAATGTTAGCCTCTCTCATAAAAACAATAATAAATCCAAAAATAAATTAATTAATTAAATATTCCAAGTTAGGAATTTGTGCCTAACTCTTGGGTTGTTCCTCTAAGATAGGAGTTAGTTTAGGTAACTCCTATATTGGTGTGTGTCTGGTGAGAAATTATCTCAACCAAAGGAGAAATTATCTCAACCAAAAGTGTCTAAGATAGCACACACTATCTTGAGAACACTATCTCTCATCTATATATTTGTAACATTATATTCAAATTTTTCAATAATAATGAGAGTGAATACCTGAGGAAGCATGAGGCTTCTTACTTTTTCCGCCAATTTATTTTGTGTCTGGTTTTATATATGTGCTCAATATGTTACTGAGTTGTTTTAATATGTATTATGTGGTATCAGAGCACACGGTTTTTTCACTTTGGGATTGAGAGACGTTGTATTGGCGTAGAGACAAACTGTGACAGCGCGTTGTGCAGAGGCAGATGTTGATGAATAAAGCTGGAGCTGGGTTATTGAAGCAGTAATTGATAAAGTTGATTCTGCAACATTCAACAAGAACCAGCAAGTATTATCTCTTCAAGGCGATATTAGGTACACGAAGAGTGTGTTGATGATGGTGCATGCTTCATGTTGTTGTTTTTTGATTGGTGTCTAGTTTTGACACATAAATGATCTGTTTTAACACACATAAAGTTCAATGCAAGCAATCACAACACTTGTAACAAAATAGCTTCAAGGAACGATATTTAAGCTCAACACATGCATTTGTGTCACTACAACAAACAATCAAAGTTTTCAACATCGGCATTCTACCTCAACAAACAAATTCACTCAATACATTCAAGTTCATGAATCTGCAAACTCCAGCATTTCAAAGAAAATTCTACATCACTACAATTAATTTAATGAATCTGTAAACTTCAACGTTTCAGAGCACAGTCTACATCAACATTATTGAACTTGTAATCAAACTCAAATTACATTGCATTGTAAGGGTGCATTTTCAGTTGAAACCGACACCCAAGTCTTGAATTGAGTCAAATTGAATTCATTGTAGTGAGTCATTAAAATCATTGTAAGTTTTTTTTGGGTGCATTTTCGACATTGTTCGACACCCTTCCTTTAAGCAAAATCAAGTGAATGCACGAATTTTAACTCTAAATCAAACAAGCAACAAGTTCACATCTCCTACAAGCGAGCGTGAGTATTCATTCAAGAAATTTGCGTCAAAACTACAAAGTTCAAACCTTCAAGCAAGCCAGAGTGAAGTTCATTGTAGCAACCATCAAAGCAACCAAACAAGTTCAACTCTAACACCAATCAAGCAAATTGAGATTGACGTCAAACGAGCGTGGCTATTCCTTCAAGTGAGGGTGAAGTCATCAAGGCAAGTGAGCATTCACGCAAACACGATCGTCATTAAGCAAGCATGAATTCCAGAGTTTAAGCAAGAACGTTCTACAACTCTAGAAAGTGTTCCCAGCAAGTGCAATAAGCAACAAATCAAGCGAGCGTGTCATTCAAGTCTCATAGCAAGTGAGCCTGTCAAGCAAATAACAAAATCAAGTGAAACAGTTCAAAGCACGACATCTACGACAAGCGAGCCTGATTTCCAGTAAGCAAGTTCATATGGCGCAACATATTCAGTTGTTAAACATTCTTCACAGTTTATCATCTCCAGTAATGAAAACATGGTGCACGTCAGCAAAGAAACTCTTGCTGATCTTTCACGGCATCTACAACAAACACATGAAACCATTGAGTTCTTCAACTAGAGTCGCAACTACAAAGAGATGAGCTGCAACAAAAGAGTGCTTCTTCCAAGTTATTCAACCATACAGATGAAGATAAAGATGTTGATTCCAAATCACTCATCCAAACAACTTCAAGTGTCGAAGTTGTTTCATGATCAATTCAAAATCCCTTCCAAACCCATCATCAAGCCCGGGAAAAAATCAAAATAACAAGAATCGACGAGGCTTAGGATATGTCACTGATGACACCAACTTAACAATCCCAGATTATTCAAGCCAATACGTTCGTGAGTGCAGGATTTCTTAACATCACCTCAGTAGGTTCTGAGAAGTTTAGACAAACAGAATTGCACGCACCTGAAGTTGGGTGTCCAACCAAAATGTTCTCAATGTCCCAAAGAACGGGCATATGAAGATCAGTGTTTGATCGCATCCTTGTTGCCATTGTGGCAAGCCCAATCATTACTCAGAAAAATGTCGCAACCAACCAAAATCAGCCAGATTGAAGATACATTATGAATGGATCGATCCTTGGGAATGGTCATCCACAGTCAAAAGATTGTCTCAGTTCTACAACCGACTACAATCACACATAGTGCAGCTAGCAGTGAACCGATGATGGTACTCTCATGCAGTTGAATGAGGGAGTACAACAGTGAAACTCTCCTACACCTGAAGGGGGGGAGTTCACATATATTTTGGAGAACATTGTCTCTCCTTTCAGCTGATAAAGGGGGGAAATGTCAATGAAATTGACAAGTGGTTGTCAGACTGAAAGTCTCGACAACATCAGCGAAGTAGCCAATAGGCATCTTCATCAGCCAGTGGGCATTTGTCATCATCAGTGAACAAGTGGATGACCAAAAACAAAGCAGCAGTGATCATCTTTCATCATAGCAAAAGCAACATTGAGTTGTTTTTCGACATCTTCAGCCAGTGGGCGATCATCATCAGCAAATACGCCAGTGGGCGTTCATCAAATTGTGTCAGTGGACATCGGATGCTGTTTTCAAGAAAAGGACAGTTGGATCCTTTTGCGGCTTGGCACATGATGGAGTTGTCAAGCGTCCTTCTAAGATGAATCAGTCATGCAGCTGACTCAGTCTCTTCATATTGCAGTTTCTTCAGCATCCAGATTTGGCGGTTTTTTCAGGCAATGCTTTTGAGGATCAACATGAGAACTTAGAAGATGGTTCCTCGTTCTTATTTTGGATTTATCATTGAAGGGGGGAATGTTAGCCTCTCTCATAAAAACAATAATAAATCCAAAAATAAATTAATTAATTAAATATTCCAAGTTAGGAATTTGTGCCTAACTCTTGGGTTGTTCCTCTAAGATAGGAGTTAGTTTAGGTAACTCCTATATTGGTGTGTGTCTGGTGAGGAATTATCTCAACCAAAGGACAAATTATCTCAACCAAAAGTGTCTAAGATAGCACACACTATCTTGAGAACACTATCTCTCATCTACATATTTGTAACATTATATTCAATTTTTTCAATAATAATGAGAGTGAATACCTGAGGAAGCATGAGGCTTCTACCTTTTTCCGCCAATTTATTTTGTGTCTGGTTTTATATATGTGCTCAATATGTTACTGAGTTGTTTTAATATGTATTAAGAAAGAAATCCTTTTCAAAAAAAGGTATGGCGAACTTGAAAAGTATGAATTCGGGCAGATAGATGACGTCGGGTCCGGGTTCATCACATATCGCAATCGCAGTTTAGTGAAGGAAGGCCCATCGCAAAGGAATGCAATAGGGGCTGGACGCGATGCAAAAATAAATCATGGATAATACTGTGATTGGGTTTGAGTTCTGATCGTATATCGGATATCACAATGGCGGAGGGCAATTCTTTTAACTGGGACTTGCGATGGAGGTCGATGCAAAATGGGTAATGAATTATGATATATATTTACGTTGGGTCCGGGTCCATCGTGCATCACATATTGCAATGCAGAGGAGAGTGGATGCATGTTGAAAGGTTTGCGATCCGCCTATATGCGATGTATTAAGGAATACATAGTTTTATAATAAAACTTATGGTTTCGGGATATTTTAATAAAGGGAGTTAATATATCTGGGAAAGGAATTTTAGTGGTTTAATACATTAAGTTAGCGTTAATATGAAATATGAGCGAAAAGGGGAAACACACTATGTATAATGTGTTTTCATGAGTTATTTGTTTTTCACATATATACATCAATACTTAGGCTAAACATCTTTTCGTGGGTTTTTCAATAAAAGGGGATTTAACATGGGGCTTTCACTTTTCCTAGGGAAAAAGGATTTTAACGTTAAGAAAAGGGGTTTTTTATGGAAAATGAATGAATATGAATAGTATGAAGTTGGGCAGGGGAAATTAGTAAATATAGGGATGAATGGGGATGAGGGAAGTTAATTAATTGATCTTGTAGACCTTCATTTGCTTTGTGTAATTGCCTCATGGACATAGAAACATATGGTAAAACATGATAAATGTACATTTTGTCCAATCAATCATCAAACTTCTACAACCTTTCTTCTACTTACCCTTTGCTTCTCCTATCATTTTTTCTTCACTTAATGGGTGCATTTAAGCTAGCAAACCCTTTTCCTTTCTTTTTATTTTACAAAAGCAAACTATCTAATTCTAACCTTATAACATCCAAGGGCTGAGATTAAACTAATGAGCACCTTATTATTCTCTACCTAACTACTGATCTTCCAAGATTAAAAAGTTTGGTGAGGTCTTTATTCTTTGATTATAACATCGCAATTAAAATTAAACTATGTGACTGTCATGGGTTGTGGCATTTATGACAAGCTGCATAAAACCATTATTTTGCAGAAAAATAGTAGTGCCATTTAGGCTTGCTCACTTTCAGAGTTTATTTGTTTTCTTTTCTTTCTAACCTAACATTTTTTTTTTGCCTTGATTTTTTAGGGCATCTAACCTAACATTTTCTTTGATATGGACATCATCATCAAGATATTTTCAAAAATATTTTATTCAATATTGTTATGTCCATATCCTAACTTAACGTTTTTTCAAATATTCTATCTTATCAAAACCAAAAAATGCTACAACATTGGCTCCATCTGGGGACTGTTTTCTCCTGTAGAATGTAGAGAACCTGCAGATCCATGTGCCTTCTCCTCAGGCTATGGAATCCTTGTTGTAAGAAAAATCACAGTGACATCTTGAAAAGTAAAAGAAAACTAGAGTATTTACAATGAAAGCTATTTCAAATTCTTAGTACTAAATGTAATGTTTGAGAAACCTTCAAGATTCTGTAGCACAAAAGTGTTGTTACCCTTCAATTCAACAATTGCTAAAGGTCCAAACCATAGATTGTCAAATTTGCCATGCTTTCATTTCTCTTCTCTCCTGGCATCCCATCTTAGAACTAGATCCCCTTCCTTAAAGTCCCTTTCCCTAGCTCTTCTGTCAAACAGGGCCTTCATCTTATTCTGATATTTCTTCAATTTGTGTTGAACTTCATCTCTGTTTTCATTAAGTTAAATAATCTGATTTATTCTTCTTGAAAAATCATCAAGTTCATATGTTGAATCCCGCAGGAATTTTAAAACAGGGAAGGCCAAATTTGTAGGGAAGATTGCATCTTTCCCATAGACTAATTGAAATGGAGATTTTTTAGTTGATCTCTTTGGTGTAATTCTGTTTTCCTATACTGCATAAATCAAATGTGAATCCCAACTCTTCTTATGCTCAGTTAGAGTCTTTTTTATTACCTTTACTAGACTTTTGTTTGATGACTCTGCAAGGCCATTACCTTGAGGGTAATATGGAGTTGAATGATGTAACCGAATCTTATATTTCTGGCAAAAGTCAATCATTTTAACACTAGAAAAAGCTTCTGCATTATCAGTGACAATTTGAGTTGGGAAACCAAATCTAGATAATATATTCTCCTCAATAAACTTAATTACTACTGAATCAGTAGCATTTCTGACTGGAATTTCTTCCACCCATTTAGTAAAGTAGTCTGTTGCAGCGAGGATCCATCTATGTTGATTACTTGAAGTGGGGTGAATCTCTCCAACAAAATCTAATACCCATTGAGAAAAAAGTGTTGATGGAACGAGTGGAAGAGCAGATAATTTTTGTTTGCTAGCACACATTTGACAAGGAACACAACCTCTGACCTTTGCCCCCACTTGTAAGAACAATGTGGGCCAGTAAAATCCTCCCCTCAGAATCTTGTATGTTGTTGCTCTCCAAGCATAATGTCCCCCACAAAATCGTGTATGACATTGATCAATGATTCCTTCAGTTTTTGATTCTGTGAAACATAATAACAAAATATTCAGTGGACATTTCCAATATAAATTTGAATTTATAATGTAGTACTTGATTGATTTTAACTTAAGGGTTTTACACTGGGTTTTGGAGAACAATGCTGGACACTCAAAATGGATCAAGAAATTTACAATATCTTGATACTAGTTTGACAACAAGAATTTTTCATCAATGTGTATAGGACTGATCTGCTTTGAATGTAGAGGTTCTTATGGATTCTCCCATTTAGGATGAAGGGAAGGTTCTTGTGCATTCTCCCCTTCTACAAGGACAAAAGGTTCTTGTGTATTTTCCCTTGCTTTTCTAAAACATAATTGATTCCAAGTACTTTGCAGTTGGATTCAGCTAGAAGCTTGGCTAATCCTTGACCTTTTACTAACTTGGTAGTCTTGATAGTTAGATCAAACTCCAGAATTTGAGTGATCCATCTACTTCTTTTCCCATCAGTGTCTAGTTGGGTTAGGACAATTTTCACAGCACTTTTAGGGACATAAGCAGTAATAGGTGAATGTAAGACATACATACTGTATGATTTCAGGGCGTGAATGAGGGCATAAGCTTGCTTTTCAATTATGTCAGACTTAAGCTCAATATTTCTCATAACCTTGCTGAAAAAGGCTATGGGTTGGTCATGGGAGTCTTCATTTTTTCTGTAATAGAATGACAACAAAGGTTGTTTTAGAGGAAAAAGAGAAAATACTAAATGGCCTAGTATAATCAGGGCTGGCTAAGGTGGGAGCTTCAGAGATAGACCTTTTTATTTGTTCAAATGCATGCCTAGAAGAGGAAATCCATTTGACTTCATGGTCCTTATGGAGCATGTCAGTTATATCTTTTACAATCTCTGCATAATTTGGAATAAACCTCCTTAGAAAATTAATCTTGCCTAGAAAAGCTTGAATCTCCTTCTTGTTTCTAGGTAAGGTTAATGTTTCAATGCCAGCTACTCGATTGGGTTCTGTTACTACTCCCTCTGAAATTATATGGCCCAACAGTTTTCCTTCTTTGACAACAAACAAGGACTTCTTAGGGTTCAATGATATTCCAAATTTTCTACACCTGTCGAAAACCTTCATCAAATGCTTTAGATGTTTCTGATCAGATTTAGAAAAAATAGTTATGTCATCAAGATAAATAACCACAAATTTATTTACCGCACCCATAAAAGCTATGTCCATAGCTCTCTGAAATGTTGCTCCAACATTGGTTAAGCCAAATGGCATCCTAGTGTACACGAATGTACCCCAGGGTGTAGTAAAGGCTATCTTCTCTCTGTCTGCTATATCAACATTCACCTAATTGTAACCTGAAAAACCATCAAGAATAGAAAGTATTTGTGCTCTTGAAACCATTTGAAGTAACTGATCCATTTTGCGCAAAGGATAATTATCTTTTAATCATGCCTTGTTCAAATTTCTAAAATCCACCCAGAGTCTTATTTCTCCATTTTTATTTCTAACAAGAACTAGATTTGCAACCCAATTAGAATATCTAAGAGGGAGGATGATATGAGCATCTAGCATTTTCTTAATCTCCCTTGCTACAGTTGGTAGAAGGGTTGGATTTATCCTTCTAAGTTTCTGTTGATAAGGTTTTGCTTCTGGCTTCAAAGGAATCTTATGGTGTATTAATGAAGTATCATAGGTCTTTAGATCAACATAAGTCCAAGCAAAAACATCCTTATAATTTTGCTGTAACCTAAGATATTGAGCTTTGACCTCAGGGTCTAGAGATGCACATATTTTTATGTTTTTGATATCTTCATTAGTTCCAATGTTAATCTCTTCTATGTCATCTTATGAAGAAATGGACTGAGGGTTTCAGAGGACATCATTTTGATCAAACAATTTTTCTAAAGGAATGAGTGCTTTTGGAATAAAATTACTAGATAATTGAATAATATCATGATTAGCAATTTGGGTTTTAAAATCTGAAGTATCATTTCCATCTACATTTTTATTTATTTTAGTTCTATCTCAATCAATTTGTAGAAATAAAAATCATCTATTACCTGCAAAAATGATTTCAAATGTTCATCATCTTCAAATATTTGCCAATGTTTCAGATTATCTGGGATAGATGGCCTATATTTGACTTGTATCTGATAGAGTACATCAGTATGATAAGGAATTTTAAAAGTGCTAGTAGAGATAGCTAAGGCATCTGCATGAATATTCTGATCTCTGGGAATATGA
>APFE030250961.1:48914-66876 GCA_000404065.3 Pinus taeda | reverse complement strand
GATCTCCAGCCCAGTCTACATCAACAAAGCCACGGATATCCAACACTCTTTCCAATCCTGGTCTTCCTTGGTAGCACAAACCATAATCACTAGTGCCACGCAAATACCTGAAAACCAGCTTCACTGCTGTCCAGTGCTCCTTCCCTGTTTTGACATAAACCTGCTCAATACTCCCACTGCATGTGCAATGTCTGGTCTAGTACAGACCATGGCATACATCAAGCTACCGACTGCACTTGCATATGGAACGCGGGACATGTCCTCTTCCTCTTCTTGTGTCTTGGGACACTGTTCAGCAGATAACCTCACACCTACAGGAATAGGAACCTTCACCAGTTTACTATCCTGCATATTAAACCTCTGCAGTATTGTCTCGACATACTTCCTCTGGTTTAACCAAAGCTTCCTCTTTGCCCGATCTCTTTAATTTCCATGCCCAAAATATAGTTTGCAGCACTGAGATCTTTCATGTCGAATTTGGAGGACAATTGTCTCAAAATCCTGGATAATTTATTTGTCATTTCCAACCAACAACATATCATCAACATACAAGACAAATAAATAACACGTCCTACCAAATTAATTTAAAATACACACAATGATCTCTTTGCTTCTGGGAAGCCAAAGTCCCCCGTATAAATGTATCAAATTTCTGATACCACATCCTTGGTGACTGTTTTAACCCATACAGAGACTTCTTTAACTGCATACTAGTTCTTTCTTACCCTTCACCGCAAAGCCTTCAGGTTGCTTCATGTAGATTTCCTCTTCCAAATCCCCGTGAAGAAATGTTGTCTTCACATCCATCTGTTCTACCTCAAAATCAAAAGCAGCAGCAACAGATAAAAGTAATCTAATAGAAGTTTACCTTGGCAATAGGAGAAAAAATATCACCAAAATCAATTCCTGGCACCTGGGAATAACCTTTTGCTACCAACCGAGCTTTGTATTTCTCCACCTTCCCTTCTGCATTTGTCTTCTTCTTGAACACCCATCTGCTGCCAATGGGTTTCCTTCCAGCCGACAACTCCAGCAGATCCCAAGCCTCATTTTTGTGCAAAAGATGCCATTTCATCAACCATGGCCTCTTTCCAGAGTTTTCCATCCTCTGAATCCACTGCTTCCTTCACAGTTCTGGGATCATCATCAGTAACAGACAAAGCAAAGTTTGAAAAGAAAGCAGATGGACTATACCTTTCTGGCTGCCTTCTTTCTCGAGCTGATCTTCTCACAGCCGGAGTTTGTGGCTCTTCATCTTCTGATTCCTCCTCTGCTACAGAAGCTATTCTTCCTCCTTTAGTTCAAACTCTATCTTCACAGGTTCCTTTGGTTGGACTTCATGTTTAATAACATATTTCACCTCTCTGAACACCACATCTCGACTGTACACAACCTTCCTGTGACTGGGTTCCAAAGCTTATAACCCTTTAAACCATCCTTATACCCAATAAAGATGCACTTTTCAGATTTACTATCCAACTTGGTTCGTTTCTCCTTTGGAACATGTACATATGCATCACATCCCAATACCCTCAGATGTGAAAGAGAGGGTTTCTTACCAGTCCATACTTCTTGTGGAGTCTTATCCTCCAACGCTGATGAAGGTGACCTGTTGACCAAGTAACATGCAGTATCCGCTACCTCTACCCAGAATTCCTGTCCTTACCCGGCACCACTGAGCATGCTTCTTGCCCTTTCCATCAACGTTTTGTTCATTCTTTCTGCGACTCCATTTTGCTGAGGTGTATATAGAGTAGTCTTCTGCCGTGCTATACCACACTTACAGAATTCTTCAAATTCCTTGCTGCAGAATTCTCCACCATTATCTGTCCTCAGCACCTTTATCTTCTTCTCTGTCTGATTTTCTACCAGAGCCTTAAATTCTTTAAACTTATCAAAAAATTCAGATTTCTTCTTAAGGAAATATATCCATGTATTCCTTGAGAAGTCATTTATAAATGATACATAGTACACAGACTTACCCAGTGATGGAACCTTTACAGGTCCAAACACATCACTGTGCATAAGCTCTAATACATGTTTCGCCCTCTTACCACGAGAGGGAAAACTCACTCAATTCTGCTTCTCGTATACACAATTTTCACAGAAATCAAAGTCCAGAGAGCTATTACTCATGCCTTTACCATGAAGTATTCGAAGGCCCTTCTCTCCAATATGTCCAAGCCTTTGATGCCACAACACGGTCTTTTCTCCAGAGACCACAAGATTTTCTACTCCACTTTTAGGAACGATAGAACTGTTGCACCCATCAACAACCGTGCTACCTTGCAGCTTGTATAGAGTTCCAGTCCAAACTCCCCAAATCAATACCATTGCTCCTTGAACCATCTTGCAGGTATCCTTCTCGAACACTGTTTTTACACCTGCATCATCCAGCTTGCTTACATAAATTAGATTTCTAGCCAATGCAGGAATATGTAGAACAACCAGAAGTGTTCTAACTCTTCCACCTTGCAACTTCATCTTTCCACGACCAACGATTTTAGCCTTCCTATCATCCCCCAAGAAGACATCACCACCATCATATTTCTCATACTCGCAGAACCACTCTTTATGGGGAGTGAAGTGAAAGGATGCACCTGAGTCAATCAACCATGCCTCATGATATACATGTGTACTTGAAGAAGCCAAGTAAACATACCCACCTTCATCTGAGGTGGTTTTTGCCTTTGCAGAAGGAGCCTCATCAGATCCATTTCCTTTGTCAGGAGCTTTAGATTTATAGTCCCTTTTGAAGTGGCCTTCCTTGCCGCATTTCCAGCACACCACTTTTACAGGTTTTCCTGGAGATTTAGATCTCCCTCTAGATTTAGGTCTCCCACTCGATGACTTATTTTTGTTTATGTTCTGGGACCGTCCTTGTACAGACAAGGCATCACCATTCTGGGCTCTCCATATTTTTCCGTCTCATTTCCTACATCAGTTTGACTAAGACTATTTCATCAAGTTGCAGGGAAGTTGCATTGCTACCCATTGCAATAACCAGACTATCCCATGAATCTGGTAGAGAACACAACAAACTGATGCACTTATCTTCATCTAAAATTTTAATATCAATAGATGCTAACTGATTTACCACAATATTAAATGCGTTCAAATGCTTTATCATTGAGTCTCCATCTTTCATCCTCAGGTTATACAACTTTTTCCATAGGAACAATTTATTCACCAGAGACTTAGATTGGTACAAAGTCCCTAACTTGTCCCACAAAGCCTTCGTTGTATCTTCCCTGATACAATTCAAACAATTAACTGATCTGAGACACACAATATTATTTGTGCTCCTTTCCTTCCGATGCAACTTCTTCCATTCTCATTGGACACTCCCGTTGGTTTAGTACCCAGATCTACCACGATCCACTGATCTTTATCCACCAACAGATCCTCCATCTTGAGTTTCCACAACTCAAAACTCTGACCTTTAAATTTCTCGATCTCTATCTTTCCACTGCTCGTCATCTTCTTTCACCACCAAAATCGATCTCACAGATCTCCCATTGAACAGGGTTTACCACAGGCCTGAGCGAAAACCCTCAGCAACAAAGGCGTCCCCTTAAAGCCAAAACTGCTCTGATACCAAATGTAGGTTTTAACCCCGTACAAAAATTACCTGCATATGAATTCTAAAACACAGAAAATAAACAATGCGAGAGCATAACACATAAAATACATATACACATAGATTTTCCCTTGGATCCTAAAACCAGGACTACTAGCTGGATTTTTTATTATATTCCTTTCAATGTTACAATACATATATATACATGCCGAAGCATCCAATACCATGGAATGAAAACCATCGCGTCCAATACCATGGACCAAAAACCATCATGTCCAAAAACACATGTGCGAAAATCATGCACAAAACCATAGGTGCGTCTACCCAACCTAATATAGGTTCCAAAACCAATATTTTCCGGGGCGCTACCTCGGACCCCATAAAGTGGGGTTACGGGTACCCCTCAAACCCCTTGTTAACTACGTGGAAAGAATATAACACAACCCAACATATGGGTCATCCACAAACCCACACTTCATCGAAGTCCATTTTCTAGGCCGCACACTATCAATATCACAGTTGGTCACAAGCATTACAGGGTATCTCTATCCTCGGATCTTTGTTCATCATGGTTATGGGTCATCCACAAACCCACACTTCATCAAAGTCCATTTGCTAGGCCGCACACTGTCAGTATCACATTTGGTCAAAAGCATTATAGGGCATCTCTATCCTCAAATCTTCATTCATCATGGTTATGGGTTAACCACATAAAACCCTTCTCTTCAGTGGCTCTTCATATTCAACAAAGGCTTCGCAGGAGGGAACTTCACGCAATGGGGACCATTGCTTCTTAAGAAGGGAGGAATGATCCAAATAGAAAATGGCATCAACACATGGTATTCACCCACCCATGTTATTCATCCACCCATGGTATTCATTCACCCATGGTATTTGCCTATGGTATTGTGAGATCCACCCATGGTATTCATTCAACCATGGAATTGATCCATGGTATTCATTCACACATGGAATTGACCCATGGTATTGTAACTGAAAAATAATATAAGTAACAAGTCGCAATTTGTAAAAGGACAGTTTGTCTGCCACAATGTAGCTTTTACAATTATTCTCCATTTTCATAAAAAAAAAAATCTTTGTGGTTTTGTTTATTAGGCATTCTCCTCTTTTTCTTCTGGCATTTCAATTTTTCAGATCTTGGGGGCCTCCCCCCAAGATACATTTGAATCTTTAAGATCCTTAGGGCCTCCCCCCAAGATCCAGATCAGGAATTTTACCACGTTCCTAGTTTGAACAATTCCCAAGCTGATGCATTAGCAAATGAAACCATTAAAAGGACCAAGGGAGACTCATAATATTTCAAAATTGTTTCATTAAGTTTTTCCATGATGTATTCCATGTTAAATCAACCTCAATTACATCTCTCACAGGTGGCGAGATCTTAGGACACAATAACATATTGTTTTACACACACTAGCATTCATTTTAAGGTGAGGCCTAGTCCCCTTTGGGATTGTGGGGGAAGAAAACATGGCATGAAGGACCATTTCACAATACAAGACAATTATGGTGCAAGGAGGGTACTATAGATAATGGACATGTAATTTGAACGTCGTCAACCACTCATCTTATGAAGCATTTGGATATAGACTAGGGATTAGTCATTATTTATGTGTGGCTATTCAAATTGTAGTGTGTATATGTGTCAATTGAGAGACTTCTTTGGTCATTAGACACTCATCCCTTATCTTTAATGATAACTTGTTCCAATTTTCACTTGTGAGAGACTATCTAGATCCAAGTTTAATCAATTCAAGATCTATAGGAATCTATGAGGTACCTACAATTGCAGATGGACTCTTTGGTTGCTTAGATGACAATGGCACCAAATATCCTAATCCAACAATACTAATTCTTTCACAAAATGGGTGTTGAAAACATATCTATTCACAGTAGGTTGGACACCATTTTTTCAAATGGTCAATTTCCATATGACTCTCCTTCTCCGTCAAGTGGCTCTTCAGTTGGACACTTTAGATATTGTTCCATTATTTCGATCCCTTCCCTAGATTAGACAAATGTTTCATGTATCATAAATGCAATGCTCATAAAATATATGAGTGTTTTGTCCCTTGATAGAATCACTCTTCTTCTTCTGAGCAAGCTTCAGTGATCTGTAAACGTCCATCGATATTCCATTGAAGCAGTTCATCACAACATATTCAATAAAATACTTAAATATTTACTATGAAGTTAATATTCTTGAGATCTCAAATTTTTTAATTACTAGTTTTATGCCTAAATACATGAAATACCTTAAATGCAAAAAATATATAACAAGAATATACACACACCATCAACAAATAAATACAAGATTTACCCTAGGAAGCATGTACAAGAGAAAACCTAGCTAGAAGGTGAGGCCACTTTCCTCTATTTCCCCTAATATGGAAATATCAAAATACAAGAAAGAGGTACTCTATATGGAGTTACCTAAGACCTGTAGCCTATAAGTTTGCTACAAAATCTTATCATCTATGTTTTACTTTGTAATTTCCACTCTTAAATGCTCTACTCAACCATGGAACAAATAAAATTACATAGAATGGAACCCCTTCTCCTCCCAGTGGATTGTTAATTAACATTGTCAAATAACCATCTAAAGATAGGTTTTTGAATTTCTCAACCCTTAACTAGAGTTACAATTTTGGACCTTCTATAATGTTCTTGAAACCCCACACGAGGCTAGCTCCATATGCATGAATAACAAGGGTTAGCACCGTAAGTCAACTTGCAAGAGGCATAGTTTTTGCATACGATCTCCAATTGGTGTGATTCTTACACCACTAGAAATCCCTATGTCATAATTAAAGGTATTATGTTGATGTCAAGAAATATTTCACCCTAAATAATTCCATTTGATGTCTCAAAATGACCACAGAAGGTTTCAAAACCCAATTTTATAGACCAAGATTTACTATTGAAATGACCTTGAAAGTTGATTCCTCCAATATTTTCCACTCTGGAAGCATCGAGAGTAGATGAAAAATAATATAATGATTCAATCTAGATCACACCTCCCCATTTAGGGGCACCTTTGTTCCTCAAAATCTTTACTAAATGAAGTGACAAAAATTTTCCTCTAACTTTTCCCTCGAGTACCACTTTGCTTTGCTTAGAATTTGTCCTTTCAACTCAATTTTCCAATGGACATATTGCCCCCATCTTGTGGTTATGGACATCATTTGCAAAATTGTGTCCCTTGCCAACTTTACCTAAGCATTTGGCGTGAAGTCCTTTATGAAATGTAGGACCTACTTTTTTTGCTAATCTAATATGGAGAACTCATGGGGTTTGAGATTATCCACATTCACTACTAAGTAAATGTGCATGTATGGGGGTAGATTGAGTCCATATGCTTTATCTCCCACCTTTTCCAACACCTTGAAAGGACCATAATGTAGACCCTTCATCTTTTTACTAGGACCCTATAGTCTTTCCTTATTTAATTGAAACCAAACTTTATCTCTCACTCTACATGACTTGTCTGTTTTTTGTTGAAGATGTCTGCCCTTATATTTTCCTTTGAATTCTTCAATGTCTCTTGTACTTGCAAATGGATCTGCCTAATATTCACAACAATTTTTTTTGCTCTCAATGCATCTCCTATAAGATCATGCCACACTCCTCCTTGTTTTCCATATACAACATCCAAGGGTGAAGGTGGAAAATATACAAAGAAAGTTTCAAAAGGTGACTTACCAATAGAAGTGTGGACTTATCTATTATAAGAATGTTGTGTATAGATAAGAATATATTAGAGTGTTGTGCCTAGTTCTTGTGATTCTTCTAATTGTAACCCCTCAAAAGTTGCACCAAAGTCTTGTTGGCTACTTATGTTTTCCATCAATATATAGATAGAATGTTATAGATCACCTTAATTTAGTGTTCATCTTCTTTCACAACGCATTCCAAAATGCACCAGGAAATCTGGTATCCCTATCTAAGATTATGCTCTTTGGTATACCAAAGTGCACTAAAACTTTTTCAAATAACATGTTTGCTACTTCTTTTCCTTTAATGATCTTTTGCAAGGCACGAGACTGCACATTTTTTTGAACCTGTCAGTTACCACAAATAGATAGGATTGTCCCTCCCTGGTTGTTTGTAAACCTTCCACAAAATCCATGGGAATGTTTTCCCAAGGTCTAGGTGGGTACCAGTAAGGGATGGTATAGACCTTGTTTTCTATTACTGGGCTTGCTTATATAACAAAGTATACATCCTCTAATGTATTTAGACACTTAGGAGTTAGTTAAGTTCCATTCATTCTAATGTGTCTATTAGGGAAAGGTTTGTTTCTTTAGTATGCATTAGTTGCATTATAATCTGATGATCATGATATGTTCTAGACATAGAGTGATTTGAGGAATCATATTCTCCTTGATGCTAACTACTATTAATTCATGACTTGGCACCTGATTGGTCTATGATCTCTATTCAAATAACATGGAGGGTCATGGATGATGAGCGATTTTGAAAATTCATTTATGTAAAAAAATATCTTTTGCATTAATAAAATTGACTCGATTGGCCATGTTGGCTAGGACCATGGAATGTTTCCCTCTTATAGGAACGTAAAAATATTGGCGTTCTAGTATTTGATTTTGGTTGTGTGAGTAGTTATGAAAGTTTTTGTGATATATTGAATACCCTCTTTTCTTAAACATGGTCTCATCACTAGCTTGAGGAATTTTTCTTGTTTTTTATCAAGATCCTACGTATTTCTAATATCTAATATTTCTGTACATTTTGGCTTAAACAAACTGATCCATTGTGTCTAGAGTAGTATTTACTCTGTTAACAATGCCTTTTGTTTCATCCAAAAGGGTGTATGATTCTCCAAGATATAGTGTTTTTGTTAGATTCAGAGTTATACATTCAAATACGCCCTTTTTTTGCAGATTTTCATTATTCGGTTTTCTATTTTATATTCTCAATGTGCTACTCTTTTCAATCTCTCTATGCTCTTTTCCTTGCATTCCATGTGATCTCAAAAAATTGGAAATAGATCAGAAAAAATATTTTCAGGACTGCATATGCTATATTCTATGTAACCTATGCGATCTCGACAAATAAAAAAGAAAGATAAATCAATTTTCCAGGTAAGTTAACCAATATCTAACCCCAATGTTGTTGAGTTATGGATTTTTTTTCAAATTTTTTTTTTTTTTTTGGATAACCATTGTTTTTGTAAGCTCACACTTCGAGGCAAAGCTCCAACAACAACAACACCATCCTCCATCACAACCATTATTATGTGTTTTGCATTGGCTTACTTGGTTGAAAGTTACTTTATTTAGGAGGTTTTGGATTCAAACCTCTCTTCTTCTTTGTTAAATTACTTTTTTAAAAATATTTTTGCAAACTTAAGTTATTTCACAACTTTATTGTAAAGCGTATTTCACTTGTATTATAGAAGTGAATCACTATTAAATAATAATAATGGTAATAATTTTTTGCTATTTTTTTCATGCAACTCTTATTTATAAAGTGATTTCATTATAAAATAATTCGCACTTGTTTTGTGAAATTGGGCTACCTCACAAAGTAATTTATTTTTAAAAGTGAGCTTATGCGCAAAGCTAATGAAGGGATAAAAATTGTTCATTTTTTCAACAACATCCATCACCATGTGGGTTAACCTCTACATGTCATTGACTCTTTGTTACCATTAATGTTTTTTTTTTAAAGGGGCCTAACTTTCACATACGAAGTCCGTTTTCAATGCCATTTTTTGTAATCAACTTATTTTTGTAGAACTTTCCACCTAGATAGTTAGTTTTAGATTTTGAAACCATATTATTTGCATATTTTAGAATGACCACTCTAAGTGAAATTTTTCTTACCAGTACCAACTAATTCTCATGGAAATCCCACATGGAGGATGTAATAAGTAAATGATTGCACCAAATTACCTTGGGAAAAGAAAATGCCTTTACTAATGCTAATAAGAGAGCTAAATGGGATAATAGGAATTATGAAGCATGTGGATTAATTAAAAAGTCCATTTCTCCTTATTTGCAATCTCATACTCAAGGAATTGATGACCCAGCGGAAGCTTGAGAAAAATTTAAGAAGATAGTTGGTGAACCTCGTATTACTCAATCTCATTAACTTGAAAATTAGACCATGGATTCAAGTCCTAATGATTTCTCTTGCATGAAATATTATTTATCTAAGTCCAAAACACTTAGACATTTACTTAAACACTGTCAAATCGAACTCAAAGATAAATCCATTTTTTATGCTCTTAATGATTGTAAAACCAAACAAATATTTGTTGGTGATGATAGACCTCTTAGTGCTATAGGGTTTGGAATAATTCAAGTAGATAATGGTAGTTTCAATGATGTATTATGAGTTCCAAGTCTTTCTTACAACCTTTCATTAGTATATTAGAGCACTCATTCAGGTGACGGTAAAACAATAGAATTTTCACCTCACCATGTTTTAATTATGGATTTAAAATATCCTAAGCATGTCCTTACCACTAGAATAGTTCATGATATTACAAGGTTGTAAAATTTTAACAACTTTGGGTCATTGCCTTTTCCTTCAGTTTTTGTTACTCGCGATGATGACTTGAATAAACTTTGGCATGAGTGATTTGGTCATTTACACTATCACTCATTGCAATAATTATGTAATCAAAATATGATGATTGGTCTTCTTTTCGTTTCTTTCCAGGATGGTGTTTGTGCTAATATCATTCTCAACAAACAACATAAGGAAATTTTTGACAAACATGCCTCTTGGGTTGCCTCAAACCCTTTGTAACTTGTTCCCAATAATTTATCGGGTCGACTTTCTTATCCTTCTTTCTTTATGTACAAATACTTCTTTACTTTCATTGATGACTTTTCCATATGCATGCAGGTTTTACTTCTTAAAACTTAAGAGTGAAGCTTTTTGACTTGTTCTTGTCATACAAGGCCCTTGTTGAAAAATAATATGGAAATCAATTGAAAAGGTTAAGATAAGATAATTCAAATGAATATGTCAATGACAAATTTACAACTTATTAGACTACACACAACATTCAAATGTAATACATTGTTCCTTATACACCACAACGAAAGGTGTTGTTGAAAGAAAGAATCATATATGAAAAGAAATTGCAAATTACATTATTCAATCTAAGGGATTACAATCGTCATTATTGGGCTGAAGAAATCAACTATGCAAATTACATAGTAAATCACACTTCCACAAAGACTCTCAAAAATATAACACCGAAAGAAGCATGGACTGACAATAAGCCAGATGTAAGCCATTTCAACATCTTTGGTAGTGTTGCAAAGACTCGCATTCCTGATGAAAAATGGGAATCTTTATTGTCTAAAAATGAGAAATGTGTTTTTTTAGATATTATGAAGATATTAAAATTTTAGACTTCTTCAATGTCACACTAATGAAATAATTATTAGAAGGGATATTAAATTTGAATAAAAGTCTTGGCTTGCAAGCTAATTTGGCGATTATTTCCTCTTCAACCTGTGAACCATCTTTGGCGTTCGTGCCATCTTCTATTTCTACTCTGATTTATTCTTCAAATGATGACAATTAGGATGAAAAACCACCTTTAACTACTCACATTCCTCAAGTTGGGTTCATATAACATGGTCTCTCATTAGCATCACAACTTCTCTGATGGGTTTGTTCAACAAGAGAAGCAATTAACAACCTTACCACCGATCCTACAAATCAATGTTGTACTTCTGTAGAGTTCCAATGAGTCTCTATTCTTTTGGCTAAAGTTTCAAAGACTCCTAATCAAGATTGGGATATAAAAATGCATGAAGAATATTGTTCCTTGATGGCAATCAATATTTAGGAACTTGTGATGTAAATGGGTGTATATAAACTAGTATGCATTAGATGAAAGTGTTAAAAGATTTAAAGTCCAATTAGTTGTTAAATGATTCTTTCAAGTTGAAGGAATTTACTACAATGAAACATTTTCCCCTATCACCAAAATGAATTCCATTAACCTTGTTCTAACCCTTGCTACATCACATGGATCAGAGGTCCATCAAAAGGATGTTAAATCCACCTTCTTGTATGGGTATCTACAAGAAGAAATGTACATGGAACAAACTCCTATACATGTTTAGAGTGACTCCAAACTTTTTTGTCACCTTAAGAAATCTCTCTATGGTCATAAACAAGCTCCTCGACATTTGTTTGCAAAAAATGATAACTTTCTTATTTACATCGACTTCTTTAGATGTCATTTTGATCCTAATGTCTATACCAAGAAAGTAGGAATCCATCTCATAATCCTTTTTGTTTATGTTGATGACCTTATCGTCACAGTTAGTGACCCTAAAAATTTTAACCCATGTGATATCAATCCTTAAAAAAAGATTGAAATGACAAACTTATGCTATTTGCATTATTTTCTTGGCTTCCAAGAATTGAAAACTAAGAATTTCTCTTTTCAAATCTAAATATACATGTGACTTTCTTTGTTGATTTCACATGGAAGATTGTAAACCATCCCTTTCTCGATTTTAATCTAGAGTCAAACTTGTTATCACCTACACTACACCCGAAGTTGATGCCATTGTGTATCGACAATTAGTTGGTAGCCTCTTATATTTGACTCATACATGTCCTGATATTTCCTTTGTTGTATGTCTTGTTGCCTATTAAATGAAAACACTCGATGAAAGTCATCAGAAAGTAGTGAAAAGGTTACTTTGGTATATATGGGATACAATTCAGTCTGGGATACATTACAATTTAGGTGGGACTCCTTTTTTGGTTGGTTTCACTGATTCAGATTGGGCTAGCAACCTTGATGATTGAAAGTTTACTATAGGTTATGTTTTAAGTCTTCATTTTGGACCTATCACTTGAGCTCGTAAAAAGCAACAAGATATTTCTCAATTTTTAGTAGAAGCAAAGTAGCAAGTAGTGGTTAATGCAAGTCAAGAAGTATTGTGTCTTCCATAGATCTTTTTAGAGTTTGGATTCTAGCAACAACATCTTACCACCATTTGGTGCAACAAATAGAGTGTCATCAAGCTTGTCAAACATCTAGTCCAATATTAATGTAGCAAATACATTGAGCTACAAATTAACTTCATTCAAAAGCTTTTTCATGATCAAGTTATTGAAATTTTATTTTTCCCTATAACTGATCAAGTTGGAGACATTTTTAGAAAGTTTCTTACACAAGCAGAGTTTTCTGAACTTAGATCTATGTTGGGATTTCAATAGGTTTCCCTTAAGGTGAGATAAGATCTAATACCTCCTTCCTTCTCATATTGTGTCACCTTTGTAAATCCTTCAATTATATCCTAAGTTTTTATTAAGGGGGTTGTTAAGATATATAGACACTTAGGAGTTGGTTAAGTTAAACTTGGTCTAATGTAAAAGTGTGCTTCTTAGTGTGTTTCTTTAGTATGCATTAGTTGCACTGTAATTTGACAGTCACGATATGTTCTAGATATAGAGTGATTTGATGGCTCATATTCTCCTCGATGCTAATAACTATTGATCTATGGTTTAACACTTGGTTGGTCCATGATCTCTATTTAAATAGTATGGAGGGTAATGACTAATGATCGATTGTGAGAACTCTCTTATGTAAAAAACAATATTTTGCGTTAATAAAAGTGCCTCAAGTTACCCATGTTAGTTGGGGTCATGGACAATTTCCATCTTAACCACATAAAAACACTAATGTTATGATATTTCATGTAGTTGTGTGAGTGGTTATTGAATTTGTTCATCCTATATCGAATACCCTATTTTCCTTAGCAATCGTCCTACATCTTCTTGCATTCCAGGCTAATACACATACCTTTGTAACTCAGTAACTATCTTTGCAACACCAAAATTTCTTACAACTTTGGAGGTATGAGACCCTTTAATAAGTTGCAATTGTTCACCTTTAGGAACATATAGATTATTGATCTTGTAGAGTATCCCATTCCAAAATGCTAGTTAGCCTTGTTGTCACCTTCTTCTATACAAATTCATCCCAGTGGTTGTTGAAACACCTTCTTGAGGTCCTCATTTTTTGTGTATGCCTCTCTATATCCATCAAGATTAAAAGGCACTATATGCATTAGAGTGACCAAATTTGTAACATTGGATGTGGGTGGCCTAGAAATCATGTTTTCCAACCTATTTATGTTGCCTTTCCTATACTTGATCACTCAATGAAACTATTGTAAAAATATCATCCACTTTTAATGTCTGGTTTGTTGTAGCTTATTTTGGGACTGTAAATAATTTAGGAACTCGTGATCTATGTGGATGATGGTCTCATTACCCATTAAATAACGCTTCCACTTCTTGACAAAATGAACCAAGGCATAGAGTTCATTATCATATCTAGGATAGTTGAGAACTGTCACATGAAATATTTCATAATGGTAGCATATAGGCCTTCCTCCTTGCTTTAGCATTGTGCCCATGGCATACCCACTTGTATTTATCTCCACTTTGAAGGGATTTTGCAAGTTTGGTAGTGATAGAACTAGTGCTTGACTAAATTTTATTTTCAGCTCATTGAAATCTTTTTGTTGATTCTTCCCTCACTAAAAACTATTATTACTTGTTATTTCTTGGGGTGGTTTTACTACTATTGAATATGAAGCTATGAACTTCCGAAAACATATTTTTCCCCATCAAAGATCCTAAATTTAGTAACATTTGAAGGAAATGACCATTTCATGATGGTCTCATCTTTGCATAATATATCTTGAGCACCCATCCACTAATCACATAACCCAAATCCAACAAATATTATTGATCAAACTCACATTTCTTAAGGTTAGCTAGCAGATGGTGTTTCTTTAGTCTCTTAACACTTGCAGGAGATGTGAAAGGAACTCCTCTCAAGTAGCACTATAAAATAGTAAATCATCCAAATAGAGTAATAAAAAATGAATCTAGATATGTAATACATCATTCATCAGTCTTAGTAATGTGGTTGGTGCATTACATAAATAAATGGAATGACCAACCATTCATACAAACCTTACCTTGTCTTGAAGCAAACTTCTAAGCGTATTCTTATTTGGAACAACCTAGTGGTATACTAATTTTAGGCACATCTTGGTAAAGCACTTGTCATGTTGCAACTAGTCCAACAAATCATCATTGTTGGGTAGAGTATATTGATTCTTGAGTGTAATCTAATTTAAATCCATGCAGGGGATACACATCCTCCAAGTCCAATTTTTCTTGGGAATAATGATGATAGGTAACCCACGAAAATGGGGTACTTGGTTGAATCAATCCATGTTCCAATAATTGTTGCAACCACTTCTCAACATCTTTTGCTTCAGTAACAAACTATTTATTCATCCAAATATTCAATAACAAGGAGTTAGGAAATAATTGTGTTACATGCTCCGCTACCCTTTGGGTGCTAGCTCCTTAGACTTGTTGTATTGCTGTAACAACTCCTTCAATTTATGTTTCTGTTGTTTACTACACCCATCCATCTATGCCTTTACTCTTTTTTATTCATCATCTAATTGATTCTCTCTTAAGAAAAGTATTTAATTTTATTTTTATTGGAACTAATCAACTTCTTGGTTTGGTTGGAACTTACTAATTGAATCTCTGGCTTGTCTTTATGTGCATTGATGATGTAAATTTTCCCATTATTGATTAGGTGATATTGGTTTTCTCCCATCATGAATATTTCATCCCTCATATATATATGAAGGGACTTCAAAACTTCGAAACACTACTCCAAACATGTTAAGGCGGTTTATATGCAATTCCACTTCACTAATAAAATCAACACTTATAGAAAATTGAACCTACACTACTTCATTACCTTGATCTCTGCATCCTTATTTCTCCATCCCAGTGGACATGGTCTAGGGTGATTGCAAACCTCCTATCCAAGATTGACCATATCCATTATGATATTAACCCGGGAACTAGAGTTAAACATCATATCTATCTTAGCCTTCTTAACTTGAATCTTGAAGTGGAAGAGTTTGATCATCTCCTTCTCTTCCTGAGGATGAAGGCTACTTGGATTCACCTCCTTTTGCACTAATGTGCATAAAGTATTCTCATCTACATCAAAGTTTCTTTCAATCTAATTTATCGAATCTTTGGATAGGAGATTATTTTTATTTGCATCCTTCTATTTATTCTTTTGGTGTAGCTCTAGATGTAGTTTCCACACTTTTACTCAATGTGACCATCAACATTGGAATATTTACAATGGTTATTATGATCCTTGCATTTATGTGCAATGGTTGTCATCTTGTTATCCTTACCCCCTTTCCACTTCTTCTTGCCCTCCTTAGAAGCTTCCTTGTAACATACCAAACCACCTTTATGTTGAAATATGTAAATAGCTTCGGTCTTCATAATATCTATTGTAATCATGATTCATGTATTTGATATTAAAGGGAAAATAAATTTATTATTTTCATTCCTGATGCATGAACTTAATGCTCAAGATAAAGTTATTTATAGGTCAAGCACCCATTGAGTGCTTCTAAGTTTCTCATAGAATTATGAAGTCAAAAGATTCATTGTCATACATGTAAGACCCCTTTGGGAATATTTTATTATGTAAAAGAAATTTATTTGAGTCATAAAATACCCTCAAAGACATTGCTAACGAGCTACAACAAGTCAGCCTCATGGAGGAAATTTGTACCCCTGGAAATCTTATATATAAGAAGGAACTCGACCTCATTTGGGAAATAAGACAAGCAAGTTTGATCCCCTCAAGAAAGAAGCTAGTAAAGGGACGAAAATCGAGGACAAGAAGAAGAAGAGCAAGATCAAAGTTTTGGATCTCTCTCTATCTCTCTCTGTCTCTCTCTCATGGTAGAGTTTCTTAGGTTGTTGGGCAATTCAAAATTGCAGAAGTTGTTGGGCAAGTCAAATTGCAGAAGTTGCTCGGCAAGAAAAAATTCAAGAAGTTGTTGGGCCAAGTCGAAATTGCAAAAGTTGTTGGCAAAGTCAAAATTGCAAAGTTTCTAGGAAAATTGAAATTATAGAAGTTGCTAGAAAGTTGTTAGAGGTCGAAGTTGTTGGAAAGTTTATGTGGGTCAAAGTTGTTGGGGTTGAATTTGTTGTTAGATGGTCAAAGGTTGTTATTGTAAGATGTGTAAGGTAAGCTCATTAAAAAGGAAGGTTGACTTGGTCTTGGAGGGGTCTTTGCCAAGGGTCTTATGTCTTGGAATTCATCATTTGAAGATTCTATAAGAAAAGAAGAATTCTTGTGGATTTTCCTCTCAAGAGGGGAGGTTCTTTCCCTGGCTGACAACCTGCATTTTTTGTCTCATTGTCTCATTCATCTTCATTGTTTGGTCATTGTTTGATGATATATAACACTAATAATAATCAAGTGAAAGAAGAAACTAATTAAGTTAAGTAAAAATACATCGCAAGCAGTTATTTAAGTAAGAGAAATCACCTATTTTAGTTGCCCCTAGATTTCTCAACATGGTTTCAGAACTAAGGTGACTACAACAAGGAAAGGTAGCTTGAAGAATATCATCTAATTGAAGAAGGATACATAAGGGTTGAGTAAACTAAGGAGCATCAAGGAGGACAATCCATCACACCTTGAGGCTCACATCGTCACAACTCTTGGACTCGTCAAAAAATCTACCTCCATTGAAAGAAGGACTCTACATTTGAAGAACCTAGGGAAGCCTCCACATTCTACATTATCATCCAAGGAAGAGAGAAGAAGCATTTCCATCATCATCAAAGAAATCAAGGTGATCTGTCTCACATTGAAACAAATATCACATCTCAAACATCCTTTCATCAAGGAAGCAACATCATCAAGAAGGCATCAAGTTGAAGATATCATCATCTACGAACATCTTCACTTGAAAATTAAGTATATTTGTATTTATTTATGAATCTACTACCAAAATGACTTCATTCTGCAAGGAAAGGAATAAATTGGTTGGGTCATCAAATTTCCTTGCATGGAAAAATTGTAGGTTTTAACCTCGTCCAGAAATTACCTGCATACGAATTCTAAATCACAAGAAAAATAAAAATGCGAGAGCATAACATATAAAACACATATACACAGAGATTTCCCACTGGATCCCAAAATCAGGACTACCAGCTTGATTTTTCATTATGTTCCTTTCAATGTTACAATACATATTTATACATGCCAAACCATCCAATACCATGGACCAAAAACCATCGCGTCCAAAACCATGGATCGAAAACCATAGGTAGGTTCCCCAACCTAATATAGGTTAGTCGTGGAAAGAATATAACACAACCCAACAATCTCCCACTGGTTGTTTTCTTTCCACAGGGGGTCACAGGAGAGCTTAGTCATTTTTCCAGCCCTGAAACACCCATTGTTTCTCTACACCAAGAGAACTT
>APFE030250961.1:27634-44581 GCA_000404065.3 Pinus taeda | reverse complement strand
AGCATCCAATACCATGGACCAAAAACCATCACGTCCAAAACCATGGACCGAAAACCATCGCGTCCAAACAACATGTGCAAAAATCATGCACAACCATAGGTGGGTCCACCCAACCTAACATAGGGTCAAAAACCAAAATTTTCCAGGGCGCTGCCCCGGACCCCATAAAGTGGGGTTACGGGTACCCCTCAAACCCCCTGTTAACTATGTGGAAAGAATATAACACAACCCAACAAAAATATGATAGATTTGATCCTCATAGAGAATGAAATCATTGAACATGTAAAAGGCTCCATCTTGAAACCAAATCAAAAGCAATCTCAAGCACTATCGAAGTATATGAAAGGGGAAATAAGGGCTCAAAGAATCCTCAAAAAATCAATCAAGGATTCACTCATCCCTTATCTAGAAAAGATGGAAACATCGAAAGAAATCTATGAGAAGTTATTAGGATTGTTTTCTGTAAGCACTATAGGAGACATCATATCATTGAGAACCGAATTATACAAAATGAAGGTATCAAAGGAAGAAGGGATAGCATCATACCTTATGAGGGTGTCACAAATAAGAGATCGACTACAAGAATTAGGAGAAATAATGTCTGGTAAAGAAATGACCACTGTTGTGCTCAATGCACTACTTGATAAATGGGGCAACTTTGTATCAAGTATCTATTGAAATAAGGAAGCCACTCCATTCAGTGAACTTTGTTCATTATGTAAGATTGAAGAAACTAGGTTGAAGGCAAAAAGTGATGTTGGATCAAATAAACAAGTTCAAGCATATGCTTCCATGGCTAGGAGAAAAGGAATGTTTGGTCCTCGGAAAAAGAAGAAGATTGATATGTCAAAAAGAATGTAATGAATATGGGCACTTTAAAAGGAATTGTTCTAAATTCAAGAAGGAAAACAAGCAACGAAAGGAAAGAAGTGAAGCTCATGTTGTTGAAGAAGTAGAAGAGCCTGAAAAGAAGAAGACAAAGAAGGAGGAAGTGAAAGATATCTACTATTATTGAGATAATCTCCTTCACTTATTTCTTTTTAGTTATAGAAAAGAATAGATAACATCACAAGTATGATAGGATGCATTATAGCAAAATAGAGATGACATCATCATAGAAGCATGGAAGGATAGATGAAGTAGAAATTCTACATGGTTATAGCAATCATCATGATATAAATAACATCTCCATTGAAAGCATATAAGGAGAACCAAAGTATAAGTATATATGGTTTGAGGGAAGTCATCTAGAAAGATAGAAAATAAAGAAAAGTCATCATACACCATCATTATTAGAAAGGGGCATTTGCAAAATAAGGATCATCGAGATCCTCCACTAGAATATTTATAAGAAGGTTTACCTCTACTTGGAAGAAGCAAGTGTCTCGTTGATTTCTACATTCCACCTTGTGTGGGATCCATTTTTTATGAAGGATGATGGTGTGGTGACAAAGGAGTGCAGCTTGTCAAGTTGGTTGAAGTACTTTCATCTTCAAGCAAGGAAAGGAAGTTTTCGAAGAAAGTATAGATGACCACATGAAGGAAGAGGTATGTATATATTTGGTAATAGATAGATAAATTCATGTCATCATATGGTTGCAGATAGAATGGTTGAATTCTCTATCTCATGAGAATGATCAAAGAAGAAGTATCTCTTCCATTAGAATGATGCATGAAGGCATGTATACAATGTGCCTTGAACTCTTCTACATATTGATAAGATGAAATCAACATAATATGACCTCATATGGAATATGAGGTGGTTGAGAATCATGGTTTCTATGTTGAAATAACCATGTAAATAAGATCATATGGAAAGAAATATGTGAAGAGTTTTTTAAATATGCAACTATAGTCAAAATATAAGTGATCAACATTCTATAACTAGAAGAATTAGTTATGACATCTCCATGGAAGAAGAAGGTATGAATACCTGATATGGATATTTAAAAATAAAAATATTGGTAATGAATGTCTTGGAGATGGGTCCATACATGTACAAGATGTTTATGTTGCAAGAAACTGATGTCATGACGAAAGGCCATCATTAAAAATGTAACTTTGATTTGATGTTTATCTTGATTTTTTTGAAAACATCTGGTTGGTTTGAAACAAGGCTACCAAACGAGATTTGTAGATGTCACCTACAACTAGTACTCATGAGGATGGATGGAAGGTCCTGAAAGAAACATGACTTGAAAGAGGTAGCTATACAAAAAAAATCCCAAATGTGGACTAGAAGATCTTTCTGATGAAGAGAAGGATGACATGACTATTGGTTCAACACTATGGTTTCTTGATGGGAAAGTGATGGAGAAGATGATCGATGCCCTAAGATAAAGTGATGGAGAAGATGATCGATGCCCTAAGATAAAGTGATGACGAAGAAGACTCCATGATGAAGAAGATAAAGTTCATGACATGATGCAGAAAAAGGATTTCTACAAGTAGTTGATAGTACCATGATCTCCACCAAAGAGCAGATATTTGTTGTTCGGAACAAGTCCCTAGTTGAGAGGGAGCTTTAGCGTCCCTTGTTAAAAGGGAGCTTGGGAATATTCCTTTTATAGGAATGAGTATATCCTCCCTTATTGAGAGGGAGAGATAGACATGCCATTCTTATCTTCATGTTATGAAGAAAGAATGGATCATTGGGTAAGTTGTTGGTAATGTTGGCATTGATGTCAACTAATCATGTTGATAATATTGTATTAAGGTTGATTTATGTTGAATGCTAGATGGCTATTGTTGCAAGGTTGATTGAAGAGAAAAAGTTGAAAGTGATGTGAAGTGCAAAGGCTATGATAATTAATGTGAAGGCAAAACAATGTTGTTTGATTTTCATTGATGAAGAATGAGAAATGATAACTCGAAACACAAGTTGGAGAATATATGATTTAATTAAACAAGAAAATTGTATGGTACAAGTTTGGAAAATGTAGCCAATATAAATATGATTTGTCTCTTGTAATCATTGTTGTTGAGTTATATTATTTCAGCTCCATTTTATATTGAAAATGAAGAGACAGGTAGTGAACAGTTTTTAGAAGACCAAGAGACAATGACTCCTTTTGTATTCTTGTAGAGAATACAAATGACCAATAAGAAATGCTTATAAAATATACAATGTTGAATGGAATAAGAAATTTTTGGTGTTTAGCAGTTTGTATGATAGGGTTCATGAGTAGCAACAGAAGAAGAACATAATTGAAGAGGAGAAGAAAAGAAGATGTGCAGTAGAATTGACAACAAAAAATTATATAAGGTAGCCAAAACTCTTGACTTGGTATTCTGATTAAGAGATTGTAGTTTATATTTAAGTTGTAGCTTGATAAAGAACAAGTTGTAGCTCGTTGAGGTAGGAGCCTCCTGTGAATTATAGCTTGCAAAAATTTGTGGGAGTTGGAGCTTCCTTTGAGGTAGGAGCCTCTTGTAGGTTGGAGCCTACAAAAATATGATGTAATGAGGAAGTAGGAACTTGTCTTCACATCACTTTCAACCAAAAATTCGTGGTTTTCTCCCTTATGGGTTTCCACTTATATATGGTGTCTTCATGTGTTGTTTCTTGAATATTGTGCGAATGCTCTTGAATTCTGAATAAATATATCTAAAAATTTCTCTCTCTAGTAACTGCAGAAGGAGACCATTAATAATTTGATTATATAAATAAATCATTAGCTACATAAGAAGAAATTTAAGTTCAGAAAAAATTGAAGTGTAATTTCCAAACATAAATATCAATTGGTATCAGAGCAAAGTTCCTTCAGTATCAATCCAAGAATTGGAAGGAGGTCCTAAATTAGTAAAATGGCTAGTTGGGAAGGATGCTCAACAAAATAAAGACCCCCCCCCCCCGCCCCCTGTTTACTTGTACAAACTATGCCTTCTGGAAAGTGAGAATAAAGACATATAATTTAATGTCTTGGAGTAGAAGTTTGGGTTGCTGTGATGGTAGGGTATGAAGAACCAAAGGAAGCAACTAGTCTCAAAGATGCCAAACTAGATTTTATAGATAATACAAAAGCTATGAATGCATTTATGAGTGGATTATGTCAGTCTGAATTTTTTAAAGTAATGCATTGTCAGACAGCTAAAGATATTTGGGTTAAATTAAATATTCATGGATACAAAAAGGTAAAGAGGCCAAATTACAAGTATATAGAACATAGTTTGATACTTTAAAAATGAATAAAGACAAAGATATTGCTAAGTTCTTTTTAAGAGCTAGGTTATGTTATGAAGGATAATCCAATGAATCCAAGGTAGAGGACAAAAATACAATCACTTTTGTAAAATATGTTAGGGGAGACAATGATAGTTCACATCAATCTAAGAACAAAAATCTAAGCAACACCTCAACATCAAATGAATAGTTGTAAAGAAACACTGCCGAAAAAGTGCAGAAGAAAAAAGGAATGGACAATCAAACAACAAACTATCAGAGACCATACTTCTTTAGGAGATTGGATTATCAAATGTCAAGATGGTTGTATCCTCGAATGACATCCAATATTAGGTACAAATAATTTTTCTATGGATATTGTTACTGCAGCAAAATTTTTGGACATAAAGCCATAACTTGTAGAGCTTATGTTAGAAGAAATGATAGGGGAAATTCTAGGAGAACTGAGGCTAATAATGGATTCACAAACATCAAAACAAACATGAATTTAGACAAAAATGCATTTTCTCCTCTCCTTAATATCACTAAAGGATTATACTATTATAAAATTGGGCACAAGTCATATGAATGTCTACTTAAAGACAACAGATTACCATCTCAAAACAATTGTAGAACAAATGAATGTATGCAATGGAGAAAGAAGAAGGAAGAGAAGGAAGTTAATAAGTGTGATCTAGTTCCATATGCTCAAGATCAAAACAGTAAATGGTGTGTGGACAGTGGCTTCTCTAGACATATGACACGAGATAAAAGCAAGTTTGTATCCCTAGATGAAAATAAAACTAAAAATGTCACATTTGGCAATGATGAAATGGGAAGAATTAGAGGAAAAGGCACAGTTAGTCTGAATAATGGAAGAGGAAAGGTTCAGGATGTATTGTTTGTAGATGGTCTAAAACATAATTTGTTGAGTGTAAATCAGATGTGTGACAAAGTTTTTGTGATGTTTCTCTCAGAGGTCAATGACTATGAAATAAGGTCAACAAACTATTGGAGAGATTCTAGCTAAAAGAGTTGGAATAGAGAAATCAGATATATCTATATATATATATATATATATATATATATATATATATATATAATTATTATATATATATATATATATTGACAGAAGAGAATGAAGAATGCTATATTAGCAAACAAAATGTATCTTAGCTATGGCATGGGAGATTGGGGCATCTCAATTTTGACCACATCATCAAGATGAGTAAGAAGAGAGTAGTCAAAGATCTTCCAACAATAAATAAGCCTCAAAACATTACTTGCAAGTCATGTTATTGGGCAAACAAACACGAACATCATTTAAAGTCAAAGATAAAATGTCAAATAGTAAGCCTTTGTAGCTAGTTCATATGGATTTATGTGGACCTTCAAGGACAAAAGCGCCAGGAAGAGAAAAATATTTTATGTTGATAATTTATGATTATGCTAGATTGACATGGGTGGCATTTCTAAAAATAAGTCAGAAGCATTAGAGAAGTTCAAAATATTCAAGGCATTAGTAGAAAATCAAATAGGGTGCAAGATAAAGTGCATAAGATCAGACAGAGGAGGTGAATTTACTTCAAATGAGTTTGCAAACTTGTGTGATGAACTTTGCATAAAACGACAGTATACCATTACAGACACAGCTCAACAAAATCGAGTTGAAGAGAGACAAAAAAAATATGTTCAACAAATGGGCAAAGCCATGATGCAAGAAAGAAACATTCCTCAAACCTATTGGGTGGAAGTGGTACATACAAAAATACATATTCTTAATAAGGCACATCCAAACCAATTTGTGATAAGATACCTTATGAATTGTGGCACGATAAGCCAACGTAAATCTAGAATTTTAATATATTTAGGAGTAAATTCTATATAAAAAATAATGATGAAAAGTTAGGAAAGATGAGGGAATATTTTTGGGATATTCATAAAAAAGTAAGGGATATAGGTGCTATAATAAAAGACTGCATAATATTGCGGAATGCATAGATGTAAAGTTTGATGAAGAGTTACCTGATAAGAACAAGAGCACGGGTTTTATCAATCCTCCATATCATCATCAACATCACAGTAAAGAAAATGAAGTACAAGATGAAGAATTAGAAAATACAGAGACTCATTTAAAAGGTCCCTCAAGACACACACAAAAGAATCATCCTAAAAGTCAAATTATTGGAGATAAAAGTGAAGGAGTGCAAACAAGGAGGAAACTTGCAGAGAAATCAGACCAAGTGTATATTTCTATGTTGTCATAGATTGAACCAAAGAATTTTGATGATGCAAGTAAAGGCAAAAACTAGATAGATGTCATGAACGAGGAGTTAGACCAAATCGAAAAGAACAATACTTGGGAACTAACACCAAGACCAGTTGGAAAGAATTCCATTAGCACAAAATGGGTATTCAAAAACGAGATGAATGAACAGGGTCAAATTGTTAGAAACAAAGCCAGACTAGTGTGCAGGGGTTGCTCACAAGTAGAAGGTGTTGATTATGAAGAAACTTTTGAACCAGTTGCCAAATTAGATGCAATCAAGAGGTTTTTGGCCTTTGATTGTTACAATGATTTCAAGGTATAACAAATGGATGTGAAGTCTTTTTTTCTAAATGGAGAACTTGAGGAAGAGGCTTGTATGGAACAACCTGAAGGATTTTAATTATCAGATAAGCCTAACTAGGTTTGCAGGTTAAAGAAGGCATTGTATGGTTTTAAACAAGCACCATGGACATGGTACTCTAGACTGGACAAGTAACATCAAAGGTAAAGTCTCAAGAGAGGAGTTGATAGTAATTTGTACATAAAGGCCAATGGAGATGAACTACTAGTTGTGGTTGTGTATGTGGATGATATTATGTTTGGCAACAATAAAGATCATCTAGTAAAATAGTTCGCTAAAGAGATGAAGTATGAGTTTGAGATGTCAATGATTGGAGAGCTTACCTTTCACCTATGGCTACAAATCGTACAAAATTTTGGAGGCATATTCATTTCTCAAGAGAAATAACTAAGATATATGTTGAAAAAGTTCCAAATGGAAGATTGTAAACCTGTCTCAACCCCCATGGAAATTGGATTTAAGTTATGTGTAGATGATGAATCGCCTGATGTCGATCAAAAGCTTTACAGATCCATGATAGGAATTTTGCTATACCTAACATATTTTAGAGTCAAATTAGTGGCAAAATATCAATTAACAACTAAACAACATCATCTATTAGCAACAAAGAGGATATTCAGATACTTGAAAGGGACTATGGACTATGGTACCCAAAATGTAAGAACTTCACATTGACAGTATACACAAATGTGGATTGGGCTAGTTATGTGGATGATAGAAAAAGTACAATTGGTGGTGCATTCTAGTTAGGAGAGTCTCTCGTTGCATGGTTAAGCAAGAAACAATCGCCAATTTCTCCATTTACAATAGAAATTGAATATATAGCAGTTGGTGCTTGTTGCACACAAGTGTTATGGATGAAACAAACTCTACAAGATATGAAGGTAAATTTCATTGAACCTATATCTATTAAGTGTGACAATACAAGTGCAATAAGCATTTCAAAGAATCTTGTGCTTCATTCAAAGACTAAACATATTCCTATAAAATACTACTTCCTCAGAGAATAAGTGGTTGAGCAAATAGTGAAGATGGAATACATACCCACAAAAGAACAAATAGCGTATATATTTACAAATCCTCTTGGTAGAGAACCATTTGAATAGAAAAAAAATAGGAATAATTCTTGCTGATTCTTCTTACTAATGTAGCTTCGAAAGGAGAAATTGGAGCATTATAGAGAATATAAAGTTGAGTGCACTATTTAAGGGGGAGACTACAGGAGCAAGAATGAGTAAAGAAGAGGAGCAAGAATGAGTGAAGAAGAGGAACAAGAAGCATATGATTGTGTCTAGAATTTGAAGCAGTCAAGAAGCAACAAGATCAAAGGACCATCATCAAATTAATCAAGTCGTCTTCTTCATAAGCTAGTAACATCAATCAGGTTCTTCATTCAGAGGCTCATTCTTTGATTTAAGAATTTCTTATGCAAAATTGTACATATATATGTATATTCTGCATATAAGCATGTAAATAAACAATCTAAAATGTACGTAGTCAAGTTCAACAATTGCATATCTAACCACACCATATTTAAAGATGAGTCTAGATCATTGTATATTGGCATCATCATAATTTCCTCAAAATTATTCCGCTTCTCTAGAATTTAAATATGTATATGGAATGCATCATTGTATAACTCATGTATCCAGGTGACATTTGATCTATGAAGAAAAAAAATAAAAAAATTGAGATCTATTCAAATATCTATATATATATATATATATATACATGCAAGCAAAAGAAAAGGTATTGCCATCAAGCAAAGGAGCAAATTCTATACATTTTTATGTTTGGTTTATAGGAGCATTCATCATGAAGCATCATGAGATCTACATATGAACCATATTACTTGCAACCTTTATGTGAAGATATTTATCTTAGCAACTAATCAAATATTGTATTGATGTAAAATATAATTACATGCACATATCTTTTATGATTTCAAGAGACTGTTATTGAAATGAAAATGGCTCTGCAATCAAAAGGCTAGCAAGTGGTTAAACTACAATGCTGCATCCCATAGCATCACCAAGACTCCTTTAAATCCTTCAGTTGTGTATCATGAAAGCAAAAATTCATATGCTATGTTATATGAGAATGCAAGAATTTGAATGAAGACAAAAGACAAATGCTTGAAGTATTGAAGTAAAAATTCCTTGAAGCTTTTCTGCAACATAGAGTTCATTTGCAGAAAAAGAAAGAACATCATATGTAGAGGACATTCTTCATATCCCTCGAAGAATACATTCATGTTGTAGAAAATATGGCTCATCTATCACATAGAAAACAAATCCACTATGTTACAAACTATATTCTCTACAATCACAGAAATAAAATAGTCATGCTCACAACATTCTCAAATGAAAAAAGTTAAATGCTATACCTTTGAACCAATTTCAATGCAAAGTTCATATGCGAAAGAGACTACATCATACTTAGAAGTCATTCTCCATATTTCGGGAAGAGAACATATATATTGTAGAAATAAGGTCACAATGAGGCATTCCAATATCAAATACCATGGCAAAAAATTCTATCAAATGGAAATTTTGAAGATTGCAACTCATAAGATTGACATTCAAAACTATTGTGTTGCAAACTATGTTCCTTCAACCACTAACATGAAGTAATCACTGAAAACCTTCACAAATGCAAAAGCTAAGTGCATTTTTGGGTTATGAAGAGCCCCAATTTATGAGAGCCTAGTCTATGAAATACCTCTGCAACAATCTCAATAAAAAAACTTGAAACAAAAGGAGGATTGTCTTTGACACAATGGTTTGAAAATAAATATATATAATATATATATATATATATATATATAATTAATATATGGCAAAGCAATTGAAAGACATCACTAGCCTTATACATTGAGAAGTTGATCCAGATCCACTCTGTGTGAATTTATCACGAGAAAAGACTAAGAGGATAACCTAACAATTCAAGGAAGTAAATGGGAGCCCAAAGAAAATGTACTCCTCAAAATATTTCTTATTTGTAATGATAAGAAACAAATATTGGTAATGAACCTAACCCATGAAGAGTAATAAATATAGGGAATATAACTATGACTATTAGAAATTTAGCTGGAACAGAAATGGGGACAGAGGTAATATACATTAGTAATAGAACATAGAATAATGTGAGAACGACATAGAGGAGTTAAACATAATACAATTTTATGTTATAAGTCAAGCATATTATAAATGAATTTTTACAGACTATGAAATGAAATGATATTTTAAGATCCACTGGACTAAAAATAGTCTATAATACCAACACTATATTTGCAAGCAATATTTATTAATTCTTAATAAATATATATTTCATTGACTCATATTATTTAGATTGACTATAGTATGTATTTGAACGTTATTGTGGTCTCTTTATTATGTAGCAATCAGATAATTAACCCACTACAAAGCAGCAATAAAATTCACCATCATTATCATTGTCAGTGTTTATATTATTGGGTGGCGTTTATTGTACATTAAGTACATGGTGAATGGCATAAGCGTTAAATTGAATGATATATGGAAAGAATTCATTTGTGGAGCAGCATTCATGTTGTTATTATTCATATTCTGCAATTAACTCTGCAATTCTACAATCCATTTAATTCAATTTGCAGCAGCGTTAAACTTGGGAGAGCGTTATCTTCCTAGAGGAATGAAAATCCTTGGAACAACATTGTATTCAAGGCAGCGTTTAGATAATAACAACAGCCGTAATACATCAACGGTGTCAACTCCAACAATATGAGAATAACTTATATATTGAAATAGAATGAATGGTCTCCGGCGTTAATATATATCATATATTTGTGTCAACGCATTTTCAAAGAATGGATTAATAAAAATAATAAAAATATTTTTAGTTAGTCTCCCAAAACACTCACTTAAATTTTAAATGAGTAATGTGTTTAATAACTCTTTTATTATATAAGTGAATTTGAATAGATCATAAATTTACCTTTAACCAAAAAAAATTACCACATTAAAGTTTCAAATTAGGTAAAATTTTAAATACCTTTACTCTTTTCTCAAGTCAATACCATTTCTTAAATCAAAAGAAAAAAGGTTAATTGACACAAAGAATTCAAAATCTTTTAATTAAATATTTGTAAAATAAATATTTAAAAGGAAAAAACTATATATATTAATTTGATGTGGTTTATTATAAATTTTGTTATCCTATTATGTAAAACATCATTAAATCTTAATATTGATATTAAAAATTAATATAATATTATAATTATATTAATATATTATACTATTAATATTAATTAAATTAACTTTGGATTAATACACATATTAAATTTAAATATAATATTATTTGTTATGAGTAGATCTCACGTAAACTTAAACCATGTAATGTTTAACATTTAACATTTTTAATCTATAAGTTTAGAACACTCAAAATAGATGTTATAGTAAAAAATAAAATTATAAATAAACTATAGCTATGATAAATAAATAAAACCTCATTTTATACTTACTCCGAGAGGTATGGTAAATAAATAAAAAATATAAATAAACACGCACACACAAAGTTGTAAACATTGTTACGCAAGTGTCATCATGGTCGTTCGAAGACATATTTCAAGTGTCGCACTTGTCGCTCTTAACCCTTGAGTCAGTCTCATTGAGCACATGTTTTTTTTGTTGGTTTGAGGTGTCTTGTCGTTGAGTCATGCTAAGTGTGTGATCATAATGTCATGTGTGCAGAAGTTCACTTGCTTTCACCCTTAGTCATTTTTCTTGAAAATATGTCAACCGGACAAGCCTCCTTCAATTGGACCCCGATCTTAATGACCTTCCACTTCTACCCAGAACTGCGTAGATCTTGAGACTATCCTCCGGGTAGCCTGCACTACGCAATTTTGGAAATGAGCCAATTGATTGTCTCCCAGAACTACGCAGAAGTTGTCCCGGAACCCGATCTAGTCTGCGCTTCCCACAAGATCACCCATCAAGCCTCCCTCTGGTCAACCGGAAAAAACTGACTTGAGTTGCGACCCAGGGCTGCATTGATCTCCAAAACTACGTATAACTTATCCAGTATGTCTGCTTTGCATTACCTGCAGAAACTGCGCAAACATGTGGGACAGACCTCTGTTGCTTATCACTGCACTGTCCCGGGAAATTACGCAAATCTAACAGATAGGCCCCCTGCTCTGCTCTCCCTCAGAAAATTGCACAGTTTTGACTATCACCTACCCTGATGTCCCCGCTCTGCACTCAGCCCAAAAAATGCACAGTAATGTCAGGAGCCCCCACTGCCTGTCCTAGACTGTCTCCTAGAATTGCACGGTTTTGACCAACAACTCTTACAACTTGATCATGTCCTCCCCTGGAAAATTGCGCAGGTTTTTCTTCCAATGCCTCCTATTGCTTGCTTTTTCTTCCCCAAAGAAACTGCACAAATCCCAGCTAGATGACTTGCCTAATGCTCCCCTTGAAAATTGAGTAGGTTGGCCCACAGTTCCTCGACACCCTGCCTAGTATTCCTCCTGGAAACTGTGCAATTCTGCCTCCCAGCTTGGTTTTACCCTGCAGTTGTCATTGTTGCCCCGGATTGCACAAATCTGCCTCCCAGTGACATCTGGGTAGTTTTCCCGACAACGCTCCGGAGCCTTGCATCCCGGCTTGAGCTATGATATACGTAGTTTCAGTGCCCTATCCCTCTCCCGGTCACCTGCACCAAAACGGAAAATAATTCATCATGTTAGACTATGATATTTTTGGATTTGATGTCGTCTCGTCATGAGTGATTGCAAGAACATTTACATTGATGAAACATGGCGCGACGACGAATGGGATGAATAAGGAGCGCATGTTAGAAGGATTGCTTACAGTTCAATGAACGTGTGAAGCACATCGAGCACTGAGTAAAAGGGACACATACACATTCACCATCAAGAAAAGACCAAGACCATCGAAGACCCTGCACACTTTGCCATGTGGAGGTGAAGACATGTTACATCGAGAGCACACCCATAACTCAGTAGTACAACAGCTCGACACGAACACCATAGCTATGTATGGCTCTCATCATGTTTTTATTTGTAAATGAATGAACAATGTATTTATGACCTAATGGATGAAATGGCAGTTGATGTGTAGAGACATCAATGCTTCTTAATTATTCTCAGCTAAGTAAGAGGCCCCTATGCTCATATATATTCTTTACACATGTAGATTACATATTTGTGGCATGTTTGATGAAATCCCTGTCATGGCTAGTAGGGGTCAAGTCAAGGTCTTATTCAAAAAATTGCATTTGTATTGTCGTTTCTCTGTTATTTTACTGTTCTAAATATGTCATTCAATTTTGTGCGGTAACCTAGGCTATGGGCCTGAAAAAGTGGCTCAAAATCTCGAGGAAACTGGCACAACACTGTGAAAAATAGTCCCTCGACACTGGCTTGCAGGCTTGTGAGAGCGTCCCGAGGTCCCTGGATGCTGGCATGCTGATAGCATGAGAGTGTCCAAAGGTCAAGTGGTCCAAAATCTCAATGGGACCGAGGGGTAGATTGGCAACAAGGTTGGATTGGTTCTCGAGGGTCATAATGTTGATGTTAAATGTCTGTATGGTATGTTTCTCTCAGTTCCAATTCCTTAAGGTGACTTAGGAGGTTGAATTATATCATAGTGGCATCTCATTGCATATTTACCCCGGTTGGTTGGTTGCTTGGGTAGATGTGGGGGGAGGGTGTTACAGAGTAGTATCAGATCATGGTTCACCCCTCAGACTGGATGGGCTGTGTGTTGGTCATGCATGCATGTTAGTTGCATGTGTATCTCTTAAGCTTGCATTCCATGTGCTTGTTGCATTTGCATAATGTTGATCATGGTTGTAGTGATGTCGCCATGTGGAAGTTGATGTTGTTATTGTGGGATGCATCGTCGTGAGTGTATGATTGGTTACATGTTGTTATATGTCGCTTAAATGTATCATTTTTGTATGTTTGGTTGCATTCTTGTATGTTTGGTTACATTATTGTATGCTTGATTACGTGTATCATTCTTGTAAGCTTGGTTTCAAGTATGGCTCATTTATGCCTGATTATATGTGTTTATGCGTGAGTGTGGTTGATTACACATTGCTTATGCATGTTAAGGTTTGCATGTGGTTAAGTGTACAATAATGTAATGCTTGTTGTCATGCATGAGGTCGTGGTATGCATTGTTAATAAGGTCATGCATTGATGAATGGACCCTAGCTAGAATGATGGTTGAATGGTTATATGCTTATGTGTTATGTTTCTATATGTTGTCATGATTATGTTATACATGTATCACCCTGATTTGTTGATCTTGGAGACAAGGTATCATCCCTGAACTATTTTAAGGTACGTTGGTTTATTGTGGTTTGGTTTAGCTAACATGGTATACCTTGTAGAAATAAATAAGGAGTTGTAAGGCAGATAATGACAAAATCATACAGGCGCTGGAGAAGCTAGCAGAGGTAAATGCAATGATACTTTAGAGTTTTTCAAATTTACGGTGACAGGGACCACTTCGAATCAACCATGAGCAGGAGGACAAAATTAATGGGGCATATCACAATAGGTCGCATGGTGGTCATAGGTCAGATAGCGATGACACGGTTAGAGATGGCAAATTGTTGGACACTCCATATAGGAGAAGGGATAGAGAAAGGTACCACTCTAGTTCTCGTTGTGACAAGCATGATGATCGATATCATTATCATCCGTACAAGAGGAGTGATAAGGGATACTTCCCAGATGAGTTTAAGAAAGCGAAGCCTGTTGGAAATACTGAGAGGGGGGTGAATCAGTATTTCTTTTTCCCACTACTGTTTTACTAGCTAAAACATATATATTCAGAACACAAAATGAATAGCAAGAATAAATGGTTTTATTAATATAAACTGTGCAGTAAAATAGATACAATATATAGATGGTTGCAATCAGTTGCCAAGCTCCAACTTGGACTTTGGTGAGGCTCCAATCTCCAGAGCACCAACTCTATTTTGCCAAGACACCAATCTTGGACTTAGGAGCACAAACTCTTAAGGACTTCAATCCTTCCTACTTCTGATGCTTCAACCCCAAGGACTCTAATCCTACTTACTTATGAGGCACCAGCCCAAGGACTCCAATCCTTCTTGCTTTTGAGGCACCAGCCCCAAGGACTCCAATCCTTCTCACTTTTGAGGCACCAGCCCCAAGGACTCCTATCCTTCTCACTTCTGAGGCACTAGCCCCAAGGACTCCAATCCAATCTTCTCAAGACACTTTTGGTAATAATATTTTGCTCTCAAAACTCTTCTCTACTGAGTTTTGTCTGTTTACAGCTTCACTGTAGTCTCCATGCTACAACATCAATGACAACCAATCTTCTTATGGAGAAGTCTTTACAACTTTCCATACTGTCCACACAGAGTCTCCAATAGTCTTTGTGCTCTCTGATAATGTCTTCACACAGCTTTAGTCAGTCTACTATTAGCTGCACTAAACTCTATATAAAGAACAACTTTCTGTTCAAGATTATGTTCTCATTGTCACAATGAATGCTTCAGCATGATTGTTTCTCTGCTGGTTGTTTCTCTCCTTCGATTGCCTACTATCCTGTTGGTCCTTCATTCCTCTTTCTGTTTTGCTAGACCCTCACACGGCCTCTATTTCCTCCAGGTATTTTAGCAACTTTCAGCAGCTGCAGCAGCCTTCACCAACATTCACCAGCAACTTCATACAGTGCTTAACCACCTCTGTTGCTTCTGCTACCTCATATTCTGGTTATTTGCCACACCAAAAAAAGCTACAACAACAACAGCAACAGCAGCAGCTGCAACAACAGCAACAACAACAGCAGCAACAGCAGTAACTGCAGCAACAGCAACAACAACAGCAGCAACAACAACAACAACAATAGCAGCAACAACAGCAACTACAGCAACAACAACAACAGCAATAGCAACAACAGCAACAACAACAGTAGCAACATCAACAATAGCAACAACAGCAGCAACAACAACAGCAACAGCAACTGCAGCAGCAACAACAACAACAACAACAGCTACACTCTGTTTTTACTATTTTATACATTCTCATGCCTTTGTCCATTCGTTTCCGCTTACTCAATGGCTCTTTGGCTTCCTCCTTGCTCGCTTAAGCTTCGACTTCCTCAACATTCGCTTGACCTTCTGGCTTCCCTCCTCCATTCACTTTAGCTTCCTCATGTTTACCTTTGATTAATGGTGTCACGAAAATATAATGTCGTCATGGAGGTGTTTCAGCAACGCCGAAATATAATTTTGTCACGGAGGTGTTTTAGCAACACTAAAATATAATTTCGTCACGGAGGTGTTTCAACAACGCAAAAATATAATTTCGTCACGGAGGTGTTTCAGCAACGCTGAAATTGGTGTTTCAGCAATGCCAAAAGTGGTGTCTCAACAACAGAGAAATTGATGTTTCAACAACTTTTCTCCAACTTTTTCAACATTGTTCAACAGCTGTTAAAGCATGCATACATGGGTTTTACAAGCTTGATAACGTAACCTGCTCATACAATATAAACTCTATCTTTTTCACTCCGTTAGTGTATTTGCATATGAGTCTAAGTATTCCGCCTCCGATAGCTCTATTTGCGTTAAATGCATATACAGGTCTTTGCCGCCATATGCATGTTTATGCTCCACTTGGCTCCTCTTGGATCCTCTAACTCTGTCTGCTTCCTTTATGGCTCCAATGGTGGTGCTTCGTGCTCTGTTAGCTCCTCTCATTTCCATCTGCTCCTCTGTGGCTCTGATGGCTCTGTTTGCTGTTAAATGCATCCATTGCTCTTCCGATGGCTCCTGATAGTGCAGTTGCACGCATACATGTGATTTCTGCTCCGGTAGTTGTTAAATGCATGCTTATAAGCTCTCTGATCACTTTGTTTCTGTGTTTCCTTCATTTTCTCTGTGTGCTCCTCTTCATTGGCATATATATCTGACATATACATATATGTGACTCCTCCAGCTGTTTGCGTCCTCTGTTGCTCCGATAGCTCTATGTGCTGCCTCCCATGGCTCTATTCTTCTTTGGCATATATATATATGTGTGTGTGTGTGTGTGTGTGTGGCTCCTCTTGCTTTGATATGCCTCCTTTCTCTGATATGTCTGTTTCCGCATATATATAT
>APFE030250961.1:0-27196 GCA_000404065.3 Pinus taeda | reverse complement strand
GAGTACACTAGCAAGTTCTTGGAGCTACTAAGTTATGTGCCTTACCTTAAGGAGGAGAAGGCCAAGATTCACTAGTGGGTTACCGATGGAATTCAAAGATAATATTGAGTTCGATGAGTTTAGATCATTGGAGGAGGCCATCCTAAAGCTAAATCATTGTTATAAACAATTGAAGCGCAAATGTGAGACTAAGCTAGACTAGAAAGATAATCCAAATAACAAGAGAAAATGGGATAAGAAGCGAGTAATACCATAGGATTCAGGTAATAAAGAGAATGTTGGACCACCTAAGAGGTTCAAAGCATCAGATAGAGGGCAAAGGCATCAATATTAGGAGCAAAATAAGGAGCATGTGCGGTGTTGGACTTGTGGAGGAGATCATTGCAGGAGAGATTGTCCACAATATCAAGTTGGCAGGCCTCATATATATAGTGCACAATACGCACAAACTATTGTGGATGTTGGTCAGAGGGTTCCTCGTATTTATGCAGCATTGGATAACAAACAAGCAAGCCATCAGGAATATATCATTGAGATGGATGGTAAGATTTGTGATCAAGTTATTTCTATTTTGATTGACCCTAGATCTAATTATATCTATGTTAGTCATGACTTGGTGGATATGTGTGGTTTGAGTAAGGAGTTGCCGATAGAATCTTGGTTGGTGCAGTCGGCTAGAGGTACAAAGAAGCGAGTTCATCATTGGGTAAGAGCTTGTGTATTTGATTTGAATGGTATGCCTACGACAACACGTTTGAATGTATTACCGTTGGGATCATACAATATGTTTTGGGCATGGATTAGTTGTACCTTCATAGAACGAAGGTGGATTGTTATGACAAAACAGTTGAGTGCTTGGATGATAATGGGGAACCAAGAGTCTTACAGGGTAAGAATAAAGCCACATTAGTTAGGATGGTGACAACTATGCAAGCAAAGCATAGTTGCAAAAAAGGATGTGTGTTATTTGTAATACACATTTCTAGTAACAAGAGTAACAACCCTTGTGAAAATTCCATGTAAAAATTATATAAAGACCACGGATGATGGGACACTTATTCCAAGATGGATGGTGGGCAGGAAATTCTAGTGGGTGTTCATTTGGTTGTTTATGGTTAAGGAAATTGGCAAAGGCAATAACTAAGGCATTAAAGAGGCAAAAAGGTATTTTGGCACATTTATTTATGAAAATAATGGAAATTAGGAGAAAAGGAAGGTGAAAGGTCACAGGTTGCATGTGAGGAGGAAATTGAAGGAAAATAATGGAATCCCTATAACAACTTGGGTTGAGTTATTAGTCCTGGAAGCCCTGGTTGAACAAATGCTCTAGAAGCCTTGTAACAGCTTGGGTTGATTTACTAGTCCTGGAAGCCCTGGTTGGACAAACGCTCTAAAAGCCCTTGGTGGGTTGAGTTACTAGTCCTGGAAGCCATGGTTGGAAAAATGCTCTGGAAACCCTGTATAAGTTATGGGTTGAGTTACTAGTTATGGAAGCCTTGATTGGAAAAACGCTCTGGAAGCCCTGTATAAGTTGTGGGTTGAGTTACTAGTTCTGGAAGCCTTGGTTGGACAAATACTATGGAAGCCCTGGAAGTCTTGGATGGAGACCAATCTGATGATGGTTTTTGGTGATGTCCGACCATGAGGTGGAATCATTGTTTAATGGATTGAGGTGGGTGGCCTCTGGAAGCCCTGGATGAGTTTTGATTGATGTTTCTCTGAGATCCCACATTCATGCTTGGAATTTGGCACGAGGGTGATTGGATGAAGAGAGACTTGGTTTAGCTAATCTACGGTCAGGTGGAACGTGGTAGTCCCATCACCGGTTGGTTCATTGGATTTATTACGAAACAATTCATTCCCTTGATTTTCATGTGCAAATGTACTGATGTATATATGGACTTGGATGGCTGATATTTTTATTGTATTTATGTTCCTATTATGTTGTTTATATGCACATTTACCCTGGAAGGTGATACAGAGTGGTATCAGAGCATGGTTCAAACACTTGGATTGGATGGGCTCTATCATAGGTGAAATGAAGAGTAAAGGTTAAATTTTAGACCTTTATGTCATATCTGTTATAACTTTTCTTCTATGGCATATAGAAGTTGAAAATTTGTCCATATTGACGGTAAATCCCACTGATAATGTGGTAAAAATTTCATATAATTGTTCACAATACTTTAGAAATTATGATCTAAGGAAGATGACCTTCTTGAATGCACCTTTAAACAAGTCATGTTGGAATTTCTGAAATAACTCATCTTTTGTAGGCTTTCAAAAGCTAAAAAATTGTCCACATTGAGGGGACATACCACATATCATGTGATATAAATTTCAGATATTGAGTCACAACATTTTAGGAGATATGAGTAGAGGGAGTTGAGCTTTATGAATGCTCCTAAAATCAAGCCTCAAACAGGTCACACTGACATTTTTATTGTAAATTTTCTTCTGGGCACTCTTGGGAGCTAAAAAAGTTTCCACAATGAGGGGAAATCTCATTGATATTGTGATAAAAATTTCAGACATTTATTCACTATATTTGAGGAGATATGACCAGTGGAAGTCGAGCTTTCTGGATACTCCTAGAATTGTGCACCAAATATGATTGTGTTGGTATTTTGTTATAACTTTTCATCTAGGAAACCTCAGAAGTTGAAACTTGAACCATAGTGAGGGAAAATACCATTGATCATATGGTTCAGTTTCCATAACTTGTAATACTACATTTTAGGATATATGCATTGAATCATTCGCTATATTAGTTTGCATGCAAAGTGTTTGATGAAATGCTTAAATGGTTCAATGATTAATTGCATACAAATTGTTTGATAAAATGGCCCAATGAGTATGTTGTTTGAGGTTTGGGATAGTATTGATGTGTACTAGTATTGTTGTAGTTGATATATGCTTACTTGTATGTAAATAGTTTGCTATATTAGTTTCCATGTAAAGTGTCTGAAGAAATGCTTACATGCAAATGTAACAGTATAGTAATTGTCTAAAGAAAAATGTAAAAGTATGGTAATTGTTTGAAGAAAATGTTATTTTTTGTATGGGATAGTATTGTAGTATGATAATATGGATGTAGTTGATCTATGCCTATTTTCATGCAAAGAATTTGAAGAGTTGCATGTAAGGAATTTGAAAGGTTGCATGCAAGGAATTTGAAAAGTTGCATGTAAGGAAATGGAAAAGTGGCATGTTTTTAGTTATTATGTTACAAGTGGAATAAGTGCAATGTTTTTAATTAGTCTCATACAAATGTATGAGAAATAAATAAAAAAATCTATTTTCAAGTGTGGTTAAATTTAGTAGAGCTTTGGAGATCCCACTTCCATAATTGGACATTGGAGATCAAGCCATTATAGTAGCTTCCCCATTCTACCTTAGTGTGGACCATGGATAGTAAGGGGGTATGCTTATAGGTTGTTAGTATTTGTGAAAGATGATTTTGAATTAATAGAAACGATGTCTTGATTTTTTGAACATGTGACCAACTGTGTATGAATTATATGTCGCTTACATGTTGATTTCATGATACCTACTTACATCCTTGTATGTTAGGTTACATTTTTGAATATTTTGGTTACATGTATCAGTCTTGTAGGTTGATTACAAGAATTGATCGCTTATGTTCGACTACATGTGTTTATGCATAGGTGTAGTTCATTTGGAATTGCTTATGCATATTGTTGGTTGCATGTAGCAATGTGTACAATGGAGTAATGGTTGTTGTTATGTATGTATGGTCGTGGCTATGATTATGCATGTATAGTAGGTCAAACATGCCTTGTGAAGTCATTGTATGCAACTTAGGTCATCATGATGCTATTGGTTGTTATGATGCTAATGATCTAGTTGAGATAGAGCAAGGGATGCAAATCATCATAATGAGGTTGCAACATTAGACTTTGGGATAACAACATATCGTCATACAGGTAGTGTATGTTTGGCATGCAAGGTATGTAAGTTAAGGATTATTATATACCTAAGGGTTATATACATTAGGTTTATGAACATGTATTTGATGTTATGGTTACATTCATGATAGATGTTAGATGATTAATGTGGTTATATGCACATGTGTGAGATAGTCAAGAATGATAGTAACATGTAGTTGTATGCATTGCTATTGTTGTTTTATATTAGATAATGTGATGATTATGTTGTATCTTGTTGATGAGTATGATATATAGCTTAGTGTTGTTATATGCTATTAACCTGATGATTAGGGTCATTTCATTGAGATATTGATGTTATAATTTGGATTGGTCATATGTGTGATGGTTATGTTCATTTCTTTGAAGATATTGATGCTATATGTATTGTGTTAACCTAGTTTGACCTATGTCGATGGTTATGGTTGCGATATTCAGGTATGAACCGACATATTTGTGAGATGGTGTCATACTAATCTAGATTGAATTTTCATATGTGTGAATGATAATTGTGTATGAGTTTACGATGCGAACATGTTAGTTAGCCACTATTATCGATATCATGATTTATGTTTGAGTTGATATGTTGTGGGGTTGTATCGTGCTAACCTAGATTTATTGTGTAGATAAGATAGCCTCCCCTCATATACATTAAGGTATGAATTTTCTTATGTCATACATTTGGTGCTTGGTTGTTTGAATATGAAATTTATTTGGTGTTTGAGTGTTTGGTGCCTAGTTGATTTATTTAACATGGTATGTTTGCAAGTTGGTTGAATGTTTGAGGAATTGCATAATATGAGTACGTGTTCAAATGATATTGTTTTAAGATGATTGTACTAAAATATATGTGTTGAGACACTTAATATGTACTTGAGTATTGTAGGTGATAGTTGTAGTATTATGACTAATGAATATGAGTTGACTATGGATTATGACATGATTGTTAGTCTTGATAACGATTGATTTCAAATTAATAGATATGATTGTCTTGATATTTGGAACATGTGGTTCACATGTGTGAGCAGTTGCAAGGTAACATGCTTGGTATTAGCATGACAAGGTAATAGTTGATGTGTTTATATAACTAACACTTGGGTGGTGTGAACACATATAGTAAGCCTCGATTCCAACAAGGTAAAAAGGTAAAAGAAAGGAATTTGGCAAGAATTCCTTTGGTTGTGTTTGGAAACCCTAATTTTGAACAAATGAGTGCTTTGCACATAGGAAGTCTTCTTAACCTTGATTTTGTCTGACATTATGTGGATATGTGCTATATTCATGAACATGTACTTGACAGGTATATTAGCTAGTCTTTAGCTACAGGTGGATCTGTTAAAGGATTGGAGTCCCTTGCGAGATGACGTGGATGTGTTCAGTTGCAAGCAGTGTGATTGGCACAATTAGATGAGGTAACTGGTTTATTATTATGCTTAATTATACATTGACAATTATGTGTTCATGGCAGCATGATGCAGGGAGTTGCATGGCAAGACAGGTTACCATGAAATCTTGAAGATGGCTTAGGTTGAGCTTTCCTTGGGAACCATGGGGATTGAGTCATGGTGTCAGTCTTGTGCTTTTGGTATTTTGAGCTTGATTTGTGGTTTTGTTTATGTCTGATTCAAGGCCTTGCCACTTTTTTGTAGTGTCATATCATTATGGGCTTTCGTGGTCTTCTTCTTAGTTTTTTCTTGTCTTGTCTTTTATTGTTTTGAGTCTTGGGAATTGGTTGGGAAAGAGGAAAGTTGATGGAGCTCGGGGAGAGTTGTGTGGTACCTGAAGGGTAATGTAAGATTCATATGAAGCTCGGTGCATGAGTGAGTGTAGCGGAAGGTAAGACTATGACAATCGATTGGACTGGCTGGGTCCATTGTGGTAAATGGACAATAGCAGTATAGTCATCAAAAAGGTAACAAGAAAAGGTAAAGTAGATGGATTTGAGGCGTCATATGCCTTGGCTATGTTGGGAACTGTTGTTCTCAATGTTGCGCATGTGTTGCATGAATAAAGGAATTTCTCTTAACCTAGACTTTATGTTATCTAGTAATTATGTTATGATCGTGATTATGTTGATGTTTATATATGTATACATGAATGTATGTATGTCATTCTCTGACAAGGTGATGATTGTTTTATGTTAACGATTATATATGTATGTATCTATGTATCTATGTCACTGTCTGATAGGGATTCTCAGGGATCATTCTTGTGAAGGAATAATTTCTTATGCAACTAAATGACATGAAGAGGTTCCTGGTTCATGAGGAATCAAGTGGGAAGAGTAGTCATGACAAATATACGAGGTCAGTATCATACAGTTATGATTTGATATTATGTGATTATATTATGTCTATGTTGTGGATAGGTGATACCAAAGGATACACCAACAGAATGAAAACAACGTGGTCTGCGGCATGCTAAGACAAACATCGATAAGACACAGAAAGCAAGGTTTCTTAGTAAGGACAATGTGGTTTTGGATGTGTGGTACTACTATCGTGCATATACTATATGTGTTGTACATGTTTCATATATGATGTGTGCACATGCGGTGTTGTGTATATATAGTCTGTGTACATGATGTTTATGCAGTGTTATGTACAGGATAGTACATATAGTGTTGTATGAATGTTACATATTCAATACTGGGTATAGATGGTGTTATGTACATGTTGGATATGTAGTATTGTGTACATATTGTACTGCGTGCATGAGGGATATGCAGTGTTGTGTGCATATGATGGTATGCGCATGTTGCATATGAAGTGTTGTGTACAGATGATGATATGTATGTGTTGGGAATGCAATGCTATGTACAAGTGGTGTTGTGTGCATGTTGTACATGTGGTGCTATGTACATATGGTGTGGTGGGCATGATTGTACAATGGTGTTGTGTACATGTTGGACAAGTGGCGTTGTGTGCAGGTGGTGTTGTGTACATGTCTTGCATGTGGTGTTGTGTACATGTGGTGTCGCTTACATATCATGCATGTGGTACCATGTACATGTGGTATTGTGTACACGTTGTACAAGTGGTGTGGTGTACATGTGGTGTTGTGTACATGTTGTGCAGGTGGTGCCGTGTACATGTGATGTTGTGCACATGTTGTGCAAGTGGTGTGGTGTACCGGTAGTACTGTGTACATGTTGTACATATGGTACTGGTGCACGTGTGGTATTGCATGGATGTCATACATGTTGTGTTGAGGGCATATGGTATTATGTATGTGCATCATGTAGTCGTGGTATTGCGGTGTGTGTACTCGTTGTGTCGTACTTTGTGTAGGTACATGTATTGGGTGGTATTGCACATTGGGTATAGATGGATGCATTGTGTTGTACACTAGCTGTAGGTGTATGTGTTGTACGTCAGGTGTAAGTGCATGTATTGCATGGTGTTGTGTGTCAGGTGTGGTTGTATGTGTGTGATGCACACTAGGCATATGTGCACCTAGTAGAGGAGAAGGCATTGGGTGTTTATTGGGTGTGGCAACTGATCTGGTGTCTATACAAAAGAACAAAAGCAGAAGTAAGGATCGATGAAGGATAGATATCGGTATTGTATTTTAGTTTTATTATGCATGTGGTTTATGATTATGGTATATGATGATTACATGTGAATTATGATTCTGGTATATGATGATTACATGTGAATTATGATTCTAGTTTATGATCTATGATTCTGATTTATGATCTATGATTCTAGTTTATGATCTATGATTCTGGTTTATGATGGTTACATGTGATTTATGATTTTGATCTATGACGGTTGTGTTTTGAGCTAACCTAATATGATATTATTATACATGTTGATTTGATCAAAGATGCTAGTTTGAATTCTTATGATAGGAAGTGAACAGGATTCCAAGTGTACCTTGTTGATGAACTACAAATGAGGTATGATTTGAAGTTATTTCAATTTATTTTGAATTGAATGGAAGTTATGTTCTTGGTACAGGAAGCATGAACATGCCCAATTGGGTGGTTTAAATCAACTAGAAGAATTAGCAACAACAGTGAAAGAAATTAGAAATGCAACAGTATGCTAGTTGAGCACTTCAGAAGTAGGGCCATTGTGGGACACTAGTACCCAATTGTGTCCATCGATTTCCATGATCATGCTATGACAAGTATGATGGTTTTAAGGAAGGTATATGCCTTGGTTTTGTATCTTCCAATGTGAGGAAGCCTTGCTAAGGGATGGACTGCCCAGGATGGGGGTGCTAGTGGAACTTGGAAGGTGAGTGACTGCATGGAAGGGGTGATCAGATTCCTGAGGGACTGTGTAGCAGAGAAGGGAAGGTCACGGATGGATTTGTTTTGGTCATTAGCATTTCCAGATGGAATCAAATACAAATTGGGAGTGTGCCATGGAAAAATGAGATGGAAACTATTCAGTAAGAGGACAAGTGGCACGAGATTATAGCACTAGACATTGGATGCAGATTTGACTTTGCAGTGGATTCTAGACTTCCTAGGAAGGAGGTGAATCCTGGTATTACTTTGAGGATGGAGGTGTGAGCCTCTGGATTTCCTTCTTATGGATACAAGCATCATATTCTTTTATTTTCTGGTTGAGAAAATGTGCATATGTGTATATGTGTATATGTGTGTATGTGGTTATTGGAAATACCGTAATGAGCTATGTCATAAAGCTCCAGTATGAGGTATGTTATCATGTTGTCATGAGGTTTAGATTTTGAGCAGGTTTTCCATTATAAATACTGCAACCAGCTGTGTTATAAAGCTCCATGGGTAGTATGTTTTGTTTTCAACAGTCTTGTTGGTTATAAGTGTCATTGAACACCAAGGACGGTGTTCCCCCAAGGGGGAGGGTTCTGTAACAACCCTTGTGAAAATTCCACGTAAAAAATATATAAAGACCACGAATGATGGGACACTTATTCCATGCTGAATGGTGGGCAGGACATCTTAGTGGGTGTTCATTTGGTTTTTTATGGTTAAGGAAATTGGCAAAGGCAATGGTTAAGGCATTAAAGAGGCAAAAAGGTATTTTGGAAGATTTATTCATGAAAATAATGGACATTGGGAGAAAAGGAAGGTGAAAGGTCATAGGTTGCATGTGAGGAGGAAATTGAAGGAAAATAATGAAAAATGAAGAAAATAGAGGCATCATAATAAAAAGGCTTCAGAGGATTAGTTGGCAAGCTCTTGGCTCAAGCTTCTTCCTTTTAGTGTGAATCTTTTGTCAGTTCAGTTTTGGGAGCTCTCTCATTATTCTCTCTCCCTCTCTCTCATACTATTGGATACTTAGAGTTTTCTTGGAGCACCCTTGGAGGGTATGGCATACTTGGATTCTTGGAGTAAGAAGGCAAATGAAGACCAGTAAAGCACAAGAGGGCATCGACATCAGTAGACACATCATATTTCTTGCATGTACCGAGTTGCATGTATGATTTCTTCACTAGTTTTGGCATGCATAACACATGCATGTGGTTTCTTGCTTATGATCTGTCATTGGAATGGAGGATGGTCGGATTGACAGTGGATTGCCTAGCATTTCCATTTCCTGGATAGCCATGGTGATTGTGGTTTTACTTTCATTTCTTTGTTTTTGTTGGTTCTCATGTTTCCTTAGCTTGGGTTGAGTTATTAGCCCTGGAAGCCCTGGTTGAAAAAAACGCTCTGGAAGCCTCGTAGTAGCTTGGGTTGAGTTATTAGTCTTGGAAGCCCTGGTTGAATAAATGCTCTGGAAGCCCTATAACAACTTGGGTTGAATTACACCCAGATGCGGGTGATTAAAAGGGCATTAATGAAGACGGGACAGGCGAACGGAAGGCGGTCGAGCCACATGGCCACCCACGTCCCATTCCATGCCAATTTATGGCACAACACTATCAACATGCAGGCACACTTATGTTGGTGCTCAGGTCGAGACGAATGTAGCAGGATTAAAATCATGGCGAACGCGGACTAGAACACCTTCTCCCCCTCTCCGCTTAGATGTTCTTGCCCCCCTCAAGTTGAGGAGCCGAACTTCCACGCAGTTACAGGGAATCATTGTTGGCTTCTTAGCTATGTGGATTTGGGAAATGGATGCCATATCACCCAAACCACTCAATCCATCCTGAATTATGCCCAGAACTCCCTTGCTGCCAGGATCAACAATAGAAGCAATCCTAGAGTGAATTATTCCTCACCAGGCCCTCATCCTAATTTTATCTTTGTCATCCCAACCCAAGACTTTAATCGCCATTCTGCTGGCCACGCCATGACGTGAACTCGGCATAGGATGCGGAGCAGACGCGGTAGCAGTCGAGGACGTAGAACTCACCCAACCTCGCCATCCATCCCCGAACCAGAGACCCCTTCATTCACCCCTTTTTCTGCTCAGTCTAGTGGTCATCTCACTGGCGATTACCCGCACACTTGCAATGGCAAAGGATGAACACAGAATTCTGAGGCCAGAAGAGCGAATACGGCCTTCTAAACGACCGGCCCTCTTGACCCCCCTCACCCCTCTTACCACATTGCCTGATGCAGGAGCATCCAGCTCACCGTAATTGGGCAGAAATCTAACCAGGTTCAACAGCTCGTGACCGAGTAAACTGTCAAGGTTTTATGGGAATAGTTTTTCTTTTTTATGTTATTTTACAGAATCAGCAAAATTTAGATACCTCTTTTATTTTCCAGTTTAGGATTACTGTAGTTTCAATTGTTAATTAAAAGGTAGTTTATGTAATTAGGAAAAATAACCATCAACTGTTCCTACAAGTCTTGGAATGCCAAATGATTATAGTTATGGATAGAAATAGAATTTATGTAACCATTTTTTGTAACAGTTAAACCAACTGCAAGCATCAACTGAAAACAGAGGGCTATAAAGCCAAAATACATGTAACAGGGAGGGGTTCAGTTCAGAAAAGAAGAAGTTGAGTGAATTCAGAAATAGAAAATACCAAGCATTCAAAATCAAAGAAGTTATTGTCCATCTAAATTGTCTGTATAAATATGTGTTGATTTTCATCACCAAACAAACTACTGTATCATTATAAATTATTACATTGTCATGGCTACTGTGTAAGCGTAATTCACAGTCGAATATAAATCAAGCAGATAGAATTTTAACGAATTCGGAGTCACCAAATAAACAGTCACATACTTATTTACACACGCGGTGGAGCAACATTACAAGTCTACAATGTTCAGTTAACAACGACCAGATAATACAACCAGTCACGCTCACGTTCGAATGCACAACAATACAAATGACGGACAAGCGAACATGCCAAGGTAACAAATAACCATATACTCTTTTTTCCATTAAAATCTCATTTCAGTTGTCCAAAACAACAGCCTACAGCAAAGTCGGTAGGGCCGAGTCACATTTCATGGAACAAAGACCAGTCTAGACACGATTGAAGCAAATACGACCGAATTACAAAAACCCAGGTCAAAACGAAAAAACCCTGAGTTAGGGTTTGTAACAGACCAGCAAGCAGGGTCACGCTGGACTCCCATACTTTCACACACGGAGTTGAACCGAACTAAAACTACAGAAGAATAACAATACAGTGACCAAATAACCAGACTAGCGGACGGGTCATCCTCAGGACAAAAACCAACATTCACAGACAGAAACGAGTTTCAGGCCTACCCAGAAGACAAGCAACCAACACAGCCGAGCGTAGGAGAATACGCCACCCAGGTCGCCTATAAGGACCTGCAAGGAGCCGAAGATAAAATTAGTGTATGTTATAGGAAGAATACAAAGGAGAACGAAACCCTGTAGAGAAAAACAACCTGGCAAATGAAATCCTTACCTGGAGGACGCGAAGAGAAGCCATAACTGGAACAGTGAACGAAATTGAGCGACTGGAGAGAAAAAGGGGCAAGTTGGGTTAGACCCAGAGCAAAGAGAGGGTGGAATTGAAACATAGAAAGATAATGTACCTGTATTAAATTCGAAGGCGCATTTCGAGAAACCCTGTGCTTCCAACCAAAATCAATGCCGCGTCGTGAGAAGGCAGACAAACCCAGATAATTACCAACAAATTGAACTTGGAATGAAAATCTCAGAGAACCAGTAGCGCATACAGAAACCACACAATGAAAGCCATATAACAGTGAACGAGGAGACTAAGTTCGAACCACAGTCGAATACGACCAACCGAAGTTACAATCATAACTATAAGCAAGAAAAATGACCAGTGAATCCATAAATGCCATAACCAATGAAGTAGCAGTGTGAGTTACCGAGGATTGAGTACGAAACCAGCAAAATAACCTCCATAGCTAGACAGATTTGCTATCGAACAAGCGAACAGAATAACCAGAGATGAAACAAAGGTCTCATACAGTACCCAGAACCAGTCAAAGCACAACACATTACCCATAAGTTTCGTTACAGAGCCGAAGAAATCACAACATAACGCAACCATCGTTTTTTCAACGGAGAGCTAACAAAACCCTCGGCGCAACAGAACAATAACCAAAGGAAGGATCGAGAGACCGCGTTAACATTAGGGTTGAGGAGTATACCGAGGCAGGGTACTATCATTAAGGCCACATTTACTACCCAGCTACCACCAACCTACAGAACCGCGGGTGAATATCATACATCCGCCACATAATCAATCCAACACATAACACAAAGCATAAAGCGTCGCCAAGTGGGTTGGGACCCATCAGAGTGGTATCAGAGTAGTTTGAGTTGAAGAGGTTTGGGAGAAATGGATATAGGTAGACGAGGACGAGGCCGAGGTGCTCGTAGAATGGTAGATGAGGCATTAAGAGAAGAACTTAGAGTTCTTACTGCTCATTGGAAGCAGTAGAGGCAGGCAGGAGAAGAGATCCTAAGTTAGGTGATGTGAGCGAAGAAGAAGTGGAAGGGGCAACAGATGGGCCTGAAGGTGACTCACCAAAAGTGAAGTTATTGAAGTCTGTATTATTGTCAAACAGCAGACCAAAACCAGAATTACCAATCTACGATGGCAGTTTATCTATCGACGTTGTATTAGATTGGATTAGCGAGATGGACAAGTATTTTGAATGCGAGGAAGTTAGTGAAGACCGTAGGGTCAAGTTTGCAGCAACAAAGTTGAAAGGACACGCAACCCTGTGGTGGGACAGTGTCCAGAACGAGAGAAAGAGGTTGAACAAACCCCCGATAAAAACTTGGACAAGGATGGTAGCTAAATTGAAGGGCAGATTTCTGCCAAGAGATTACCAAATCGCGTTACATAGACAGGTTCAGAATTTGAGACAGAGGGGACTGACTGTGAAAGAGTATACAGAGGAATTTTATTGGGTAAATTTGCGAGCTGGATACACAGAGGATACAGCAGAAAGGACAACCATATATGTAAATGGGCTGAGGATGGAGATTTTGGATGAAATAAGCATTTTGTCTCCCAACAATACGGAGGAGGCATACCAGAGCGCGATCAAAGCAGAGGAGAAACTTAACCGAAGACAGAATGCCCGGAGAGGCCGAGGGTCTACCAGAGGAAGAGGCCAGTTCTATGGCAGGGGCCGAACTGCCAGCAACAGCGAGGAAGCCAGCAGTTCAAGGACTTCGGGAACAGCAGAAAAGGGAGATGGAACGAGAGGTGCAGATCGTTTCAGCGGGCAGAGGAAATGGCCGTGGAAGGGGAACTGTTACCAGTGCTACAGATGCCACAAGTGGGGGCACCGCTCTTTTGAGTGCCCAGAAACAGATTCAACTGGACAGCGAGGCGCGTATGTGGCGCAACCGGAGGAAGCAGCAGCACCCCCTCAAGAGGCAGAAAATGCCCCAGAAACAGGAGAAGCTTTAGTGCTGTATAAGGTGTTGTTGAAGCCAGTTGATGAGAGTATTGAGCAGACGCAGCGGAAAGCTCTGTTCAGAACAGTTTGTAAATCACAAGGTAAGTGCTGTAAAATGATAATCGACAGCGGAAGTACTGACAATTTGGTGTCAACCGAGATGGTGGAGAAGTTAGGATTGAAGCGTTTGAAACACCCCAATCCATATTGAGTTTCATGGCTACAGAAGGGGCACCAGTTACTGGTGGATGAGCAGAGTGAAGTTTAATTTTAGATAGGACGGTATAAGGATAAAATCATTTGCGACATTATGCCAATGGACGTATGTCACATCTTGTTGGGCAGACCTTGGCAATATGACATAAAAGTGACACACGATGGGGTGTTGAACTATTATAAGTTCGAAAAATATGGGGTTAGGCATACCCTTGTGCCCCTCAGGGAAGAGAAGGAGGCAGCTGAAGTAAATGAAATTAAGGCATTGCTAATGAGCGGAAAACAATTTTTAAAGCAGGTTGAGAACAACGAGATAAATTATGTTGTAGTCAAAAAGACAAGGACAGTTCTGTTGCATACAGAAATCACAGATTTGCCTATCGAAATACAACAGATGTTGGAAGAATTTACGGATATAGTAGTGGACGACTTGCCAGATAAGTTACCTCCCAAGCGGAGTATTAGTCACCATATCGACTTCATACCAGGAGCCAACTTACCAAATAAGGCAGCTTATCGAATGAGCCCCAAGGATAATGAAGAAATCAGAAAACAAGTGCAGGAGTTATTGGACAAAGGATTGATCAGGGAGAGTTTGAGCCCATGTGCTGTACCAACAGTTCTCGCCCCCAAAAAGGGAGGAGAATGGCAGATGTGCACTGATTCCAGGGCCATCAATAAAATCACCATACGGTACAGATTTCCGTTACCGCGTATGGATGATATGATGGACTGTCTGAGTGGGGCAACTTACTTTTCTAAGATAGATTTAAAAAGCGGATATCACCAGATTCGGATACGTGAGGGAGACGAGTGGAAGACAGCTTTTAAAACCAATGAAGGCTTATATGAATGGCTGGTCATGTTGTTCGGGTTGAGCAATGCGCCCAGCAAATTCATGAGACTCATGAATGAGATGCTAAAGGAATATATTGGGAAGTTCGTCATTGTTTATTTGGACGAAATTCTTATTTTTAGTAAGACACGAGAAGAACACTTCCGACATGTGCGTAAATTGTTGGAGAAGCTACAGCAGAACAAGTTATTGATAAATTTGAAGAAATGTACGTTTCTGCAGAGAGAGTTAATTTATCTGGGATTTGTGATAGCGGAGAACGAATTGAAGATGGATCCGGAAAAGGTGACATCAATCATAAATTGGCCGTCACCGAAGAATTTGTTTGAGGTACATAGTTTCCACGGATTAGCCGGTTTCTACAGGAAGTTTATTAAAAATTTCAGCGGAATTTGTGCTCCTATGTTGGAGACCATCAAAAAGGCCAGCCAACCTTTTCGATGGACAGAAGCAGCAGAAAAAAGCTTTCAGCTATTGAAAAAGAAAATAACAGAAAGACCGATTCTCAGGCTACCAGATTTTCAAAAATTATTTCAGGTACGTTGTGATGCTAGTGGAATAGCAATCGGGGCTATACTCAGTCAGGAGGACAGACCGGGAGCATTTTTCAGTGAAAAACTGAATGAGAGTAGGCAGAAGTACTCCTCATATGACAAGGAATTTTACGCAGTGGTACAAGCTCTAAGACACTGGAGGCATTATTTGTTGGGGAATGAGTTCGTGCTGTTTTCAGATAATTCCGCATTACAATATGTAATGCAGCAACACAAACTTAATCATAAACATGCCAAATGGGTGGAGTACTTGTAGAGTTTTAATTTTGTGCTGAAACATATCAGCGGACAAGCAAATAAGGTGGCCGATGCATTGAGCAGAAAAGCTTTACTATTACAGGAAAGCACTGTACAGGTTTTGGGTTTTGAACATTTACGGGATCTTTATAAGACAGACACAGATTTTAGAGAAGCCTATGAGGCGTGCCAAAACCCTTTGATAAGGGGAAATAGTCCTTGGTTGGACTATAACATACATGAGAAATTGCTTTCTAAGGGAGGACAATTGTGTATCCCCAGCTGTTCTATGAGGGAGAATATCATTCGTGAAAAACACAGTGGGGGATTGGCTGGACACTTCGGTATTGACAAGACCTTGGAGCAACTTAGTCACTTTTATTTTTGGCCAAGAATGCGACGAGATGTACAACGTTTTGTGGCTAAGTGTAAGGTGTGTCAACTAGCAAAGGGACATAGCCAGAACATAGGATTATATACGCCATTGCCTATTCCAGGCAGACCTTTGGATTCAGTGAGTTTAGATTTTGTTTTGGGACTGCCAAAAACACAGAAAGGTTATGATTCGATGATGGTAGTGGTGGATCGTTTCTCAAAAATGGCACATTTTGTACCTTGTCGGAAAACTAGTGACGCCACTCACGTGGCCCACTTGTTTCTTAATGAGATTGTCAGATTACACGGGTTACCAACAACCATCCTATCAGACAGAGACGTGAAGTTCACGGGACATTTTTGGCGTACCCTATGGAAAAAAATGAACACCCAATTAAGCTACAGTTCTGCTTATCACCCGCAAACCGACGGGCAGACAGAAGTCTAGGAAATCTGTTACGCAGCTTAGTCGGGGAGAATTCTCGAATGTGGGACCAAGTGCTAGCGCAAGCAGAGTTTGCTTACAACGATTTGCCGAATCGTAGCACGGGTCTCAGTCCCTTTCAAATCCTTTATGGTATGCACCCTCGTGGAGTGCATGAACTTCGGGATCTTGGTTTACAGGAATGACGGAGTGTGGATGGAGAAGATTTTGCAAACGCAATGAGGGATTTACACGAACAGGTGAAGGCAAAATTACAGGACAACAGCTCGAAGTATAAGGAACATGCAGATTAAGGAGAAGAGAAGTTCATTTTGAGGTAGGGGATGAAGTTCTGGTACACTTGCGTAAGGAGTGGTTCCCTAGAGGTACGTACAATAAACTGAAGTACAAGAAGATAGGGCCTTGTAAGATCTTGCGATAGTTTTCAGCAAATGCCTACGAAATACAACTACCACCTGGAGTAGGCATATCACCTATCTTCAATGTGGCAGATTTGTTTCCATATACAGGCGATCTGTTAGAAGAAAAGAAGGATGAACCTGGACAATCCACGCGGAACACCCAGGAAGACGGAGAAAGTTGGAAAAGACAAATGCCTTATGTCCAACCTCCTGAGATCGAAGGCATCCTCGAAACTCAGGTAGTTAGGCGTACTTGGCGGAAAAATTATTTTCAGTACCTGGTCAAGTGGAAGAACCGTCCGATTGAGGACAGCTCATGGCTTGACGCTAGGCAGATTGAACGGACAGGAACATCGGTGGAGAAGCTCATGAACCGGAGTCATGATATCTTTTCACCCGGGGAGCCTGATGCAGGAGCATCCAGCTCACCGTAATTGGGCAGAAACCTAACCAAGTTCAACAGCTCGTGACCGAGTAAACTGTCAAGGTTTTATGGGAATAATTTTTCTTTTTTATGTTATTTTACAGAATCAGCAAAAGTTAGATACCTCTTTTATTTTCCAGTTTAGGATTACTGTAGTTTCGATTGTTAATTAAAAGGTAGTTTATGTAATTAGGAAAAATAACCATCAATTGTTCCTACAAGCCTTGGAATGCCAAATGATTATAGTTATGGATAGAAATAGAAGTTATGTAACCATTTTTTGTAATAGTTAAACCAACTGCAAGCATCAACTGAAAACAGAGGGCTATAAAGCCAAAATACATGTAACAGGGAGGGGTTCAGTTCAGAAAAGAAGAAGTTGAGTGAATTCAGAAATAGAAAATACCAAGCATTCAAAATCAAAGAAGTTATTGTCCATCTAAATTGTCTGTATAAATATGTGTTGATTTTCATCACCAAACAAACTACTGTATCATTATAAATTATTACATTGTCATGGCTACTGTGTAAGCATAATTCACAATCGAATATAAATCAAGCAGATAGAATTTTAACGAATTCGGAGTCACCAAATAAACAGTCACATACTTATTTACACACGTGGTGGAGCAACATTACAAGTCTACAATGTTCAGTTAACAATGACCAGATAATACAACCAGTCACGCTCGCGTTCGAATGCACAACAACATAAACGACGGACAAGCGAACATGCCAAGGTAACAAATAACCATATACTCTTTTTTCCATTAAAATCTCATTTCAGTTGTCCAAAACAACAGCCTACAGCAAAGTCGGTAGGGCCGAGTCACATTTCATGGAACAGAGACCATTCTAGACACGATTGAAGCAAATACGATCGAATTACAAAAACCCAGGTCAAAACGAAAAAACCCTGAGTTAGGGTTTGTAACAGACCAGCAAGCAGGGTCACGCTAGACTCCCGTACTTTCACACACGGAGTCGAACCGAACTAAAACTACAGAAGAATAACAATACAGTGACCAAATAACCAGACTAGCGGACGGGTCATCCTCAGAACAAAAACCAACATTCACAGACAGAAACGAGTTTCAGGCCTACCCAGAAGACAAGCAACCAACACAGTCGAGCGTAGGAGAATACGCCACCCAGGTCGCCTATAAGGACCTGCAAGGAGCCGAAGATAAAATTAGTGTATGTTACAGGAAGAATACAGAGGAGAACGAAACCCTGTAGAGAAAAACAACCTGGCAAATGAAATCCTTACCTGGAGGACACGAAGAGAAGCCATAACTAGAACAGTGAACGGAATTGAGCGACTGGAGAGAAAAAGGGGCAAGTTGGGTTAGACCCAGAGCAAAGAGAGGGTGGAATTGAAACATAGAAAGATAATGTACCTGTATTAAATTCGAAGGCGCATTTCGAGAAACCCTGTGCTTCCAACCAAAATCAATGCCGCGTCGTGAGAAGGCAGACAAACCTAGATAATTACCAACAAATCGAACTTGGAATGAAAATCTCAGAGAACCAGTAGCGCATACAGAAACCGCACAATGAAAGCCATATAACAGTGAACAGGGAGACTAAGTTCGAACCACAGCCGAATACGACCAACCGAAGTTACAATCATAACTACAAGCAAGCAAAATGACCAGTGAATCCATAAATGCCATAACCAGCGAAGTAACAGTGTGACTTACCGAGGATTGAGTACGAAACCAGGCAAATAACCTCCATAGCTAGACATATTTTCTATCAAACAAGCGAACAGAATAACCAGAGATGAAACAAAGGTCTCATACAGTACCCAGAACCAGTCAAAGCACATCACATTACCCATAAGTTTCGTTACAGAGCCGAAGAAATCACAGCATAACGCAACCATCGTTTTTTCAACGCAGAGCTAACAAAACCCTCGGCGCAACAGAACAATAACCAAAGGAAGGATCGAGAGACTGCGTTAACATTAGGGTTGAGGAGTATACCGAGGCAGGGTACTGTCATTAAGGCCGCATTTACTACCCAGCTACCACCAACCTACAGAATCGCGGGTGAATATCATACATGCGCCACGTAATCAATCCAACACAAAACACAAAGCATAAAGCGTCGCCAAGTGGGCTGGGACCCATCACTTCCCAATTCCGTTTTCAGAGCACGTTGAATCATCTTGCCATCATCGTTACCATCACTATGGCTTTCAGTGAAGAATTGAGTTAGCAGGAGGAGCTAGCTACTCAGGGAACTGAACCAAAGGAAGAGAATACTTGCACCAGAGGGAAGGCCGAGAAGACGCGAGATACGAGAGTTGGTGAAAAGGTGAAGATAGCCTTACTCAGGCACAAGGCTCGACATGGTAGCACCCTACATGGCGAGGATTTGGATGGCAGCCAGCATGCAGGCATTGGATGCTTGGGCGGCACGCATGAGGTCATTGACAAAGGTGATGGCACGTCTGCAGAGGTGGCAAAGGAGAATGACTACAGCTGTCGTGTCGAGGAAGAGCCGATGGGTTGGACAGACTATGGTTGTCGAATTGTGGAGGAGCCTCCACTAGATGCCTAGTGGGCCCGCTTGACAGATGTGCTATCCAAGTTTAGTCTAGTTGTTTTCCCAATGAATTTTCATTCCACTTGTTTCATTTTGGTTGAATCACACTCAGGACCCCTGTGTGGGCTTAATATGTTTTTGTTTATGATCTGGGACCCCTGCATGGGCGTTGATTATGGCTACTTTCAGACTGGTTTCCCCTCAGTGGGAAGTCATGCTTTTTAGTTCTTGGTTCCATATTGATATAACTTTGTTCAGTACTGCAGAGGCTAGCGCCTCGCTGTATTTTTAGCTTTTTTATTAATAGATTAGCATTACTTAGAAAAAAAAACTTAGGTTGAGTTACTAGTCTTGGAAGCCCTGGTTGGACAAACGCTCTGGAAGCCCTTGGTGGGTTGAGTTACTAGTCCTAGAAGCCTTAGTTGGAAAAATTCTCTGGAATCCATGTATAAGTTGTGGGTTGAGTTACTAGCTCTGGAAGCCTTGGTTTGACAAACGCTCTAGAAGCCCTATATAAGATGTGGGTTGAGTTACTAGTTTTGAAAGCCTTGGTTGGAAAAATGCTCTGGAAGCCCTATATAAGATGTGGGTTGAGTTACTAGTTCTGAAATCCTTGGTTGGAAAAATGCTCTGGAAGCCCTATAAGGCTTGGATGGAGACCAATCTGATGATGGTTTTTGGTGATATCCGGCCGTGAGGTGGAATCGTTGTTTAATGGATTGAGGTGGGTGGCCTCTTGAAGCCCTAGATGAGTTTTGATTGATGTGTTCTCTGAGATCCCACATTCATGCTTGGAATATGGCACAAGGGTGATTCGCTGAAGAGTGACTTGGCTCAACCAATCTATGGTTGGGTGGAACATGGTAGTCCCATCACCGGTTGGTTCATTGCATTTATTAATGAAAAGATTCATTCCCTTGATTTTCATACGCAAATGTACTGCTGTACATATGGAATTTGATGGCTGGTATTTTTATTGTATTTCTGTTCCTATTATGTTGTTTATATGCACATTTACCTTGTAAGGTGCTACAACAAGGGTAAGGAAGTTGAGGACGCAGATGTTTTTAGCAGGTAGCTAATTCTACAACAATTTTAGGATGTATTTCCTGAGGATATTACAGATTTTCCACCTCACAGGGAGATAGAATTTTCTATTAAGTTGGTGCCAGGAGTAGCTCCAACATCTAAAGCACCTTACAGGATGAGCACACATGAGTTGGAAGAGTTGAAGCTACAGTTGAAGGAAATGTTGGACAAGGGATACATCAGGCCAAGTGTATCACCATGGGGCGCACCAATATTGTTTGTGAAGAAGAAAGATGGTACTCTCAGATTATGCATTGACTATAGGGGGTTGAATAAAGTAACCATCAAGAAAAGGTATCTATTACCGAGGATTGATGACTTGTTCGATCAGCTGAAGGGAGCAACAATGTTCTCGAGGATTGATCTGATATCTAGATATCATCAGGTATGCATCAAAGAGGAGGACATTTACAAGACAACTTTCTGTACTAGGTATGGATGTTATGAGTTTGTTGTAGTTCCATTTGGCTTAACTAATGCTCCACCTACATTTATGTGCTTGATGAATAGTGTGTTGCGTCCGTATTTGGATAATTTTGTTATTGTGTTCACTGATGACATATTGGTATATTCTAAAAATGAGGAAGAGCATGTCGAGCATTTAGCAACAGTGTTGAGGTTGTTGAGAGATCATTAGTTGTATGCTATGCTCAGCAAGTGTAGTTTCTTTCATACTGAAGTGCATTACTTGGGGCATGTTGTCTCCAAGGAGGGAATTGTTGCAGATCCAGAAAAAATAAGGGCCATCATGGAGTAGGTAGCTCCTAGGAATGTAGATGAGGTGAGATATTTCATAGGGTTGGCAGGTTATTATAGGAGGTTCATGAGGAATTTCTGAATTATAGATGGGTTAGGAACCATTTTGGGCTTATACCTACCCATATCAGTGGTAGTTGGTTCATGTTGTTTTTACCTTTGCAAATATGATATGCTTTCCAACATTAATACATTTACTTCTTCCCACTTTTCTGAGATTTCATAATCCTTTCATTGTTTTCCTTGTAGCTCCTAATTTTATCCCTCAAAATTTTGAAATATGTAACTAGGTTCAGTCTTCATAATGACATATGTAATCATGATTTTTATGTACTTTATGTAATGCGACAAATAAATTTATTATTGTTGTTCTCGAGGCATGGGTTTCATGCTCAAGGAAATTTATTTTTAGTTCTAGCTCCCATTGTGAGCTCCTAGGGCTTGTCATTGAGTCTACATGTCATTAAGTCATTGTCGTGTATGAAGGACCCATTTGGGAAAGTTACATAATGTAAAAGAAAATTATTTGAGTAAAAATAGAGTCAAGAAAAACCTCCAAGATCAATTCAAAATGCATGCAACACGTCAACCTATTTTTATGGGACTAGAAGACTATATAAAGAAGACTATTTGGCCTCCTTTGAAAGTAAGTATCTTACACAAGAAACTCGACCAAGAGCACTAAAATCAGTGAAGGAAGAAAAAGATCAAGTGAAGAGGAAGAAGCATGTTTCCAGGACTGTTTTTGGGCTAAAGATCTCATGTTCAAGCTGAAGCTAGGAAATCCACTGCAGAAAAGGGATCGAACTATAGTCATACCAAAGAGGTCAAGTTTTGGTGTCAATATAGTCTAAATTGAAGGCCGAAATCTTGAAGAGAAGTGACCTTTCCAAGCGAAGGAAAAGAAGAGCCAAAATTTCCCTTATTACCTTACACGTATGAAAATATTAGGAAGAGAATCTATCTAGTATTACAAGCTGAGGTCAAGAAGAAGGAGAAATTGTAGCAGTTTCTAGTCAAGGTTCACTTTGTTTGAGTGGACAAGAAGAGATAAATTATTGACTTGATCTTGGAGGAGTTTTTGGTCAAGGGTATAGGTCTTGGAATTCGTAAATTGTAGATTCTATAAGAAGAATTATTGTTATGGATTTTCCTCTCAGAGTTGGAGAGGTTTTGGCCCTGGATGATCACCTATATCTTGTGTCCTTTGTCTTATTGTTCTTTATGGTTTAGTAGTTGTTTGATGAAGACAACACTAATAATAATCAAGAAGAGAAAGGAGCTAATATAATAAAGTAAAAATATATCACAAATAATTATCAATTTAGAGAAATCACCTACACTTGCTACCCCTAGATTTCTCAACATGGCATCAGAGCAAAGGCAACAAGTCATGGAAGGGAAGCTCAAAGAAGGATACTCAAGGGTCGAAGCACTAAAAGATCATCAAGAGATAATAGAAAAGTGGCTTGAAGAGAGACATCAAAAGGAGTATCAAGAAAATTTAAGGCATAAAAGAAAACAATGAATCTTCAAAATACTTAAGGGCCGAGTTCAAAAAGAAAGCTTGATAAAATTTTGGGCACAAAAATTCTCAAGGTCTAATCACAAAATAGCAAGAAAGTGACAGTGAACTACATCTCCCTCTCAAGACAGTGAAAAGAGTCAAACATGTTCCAAAGTCAAGCAAAGTTCTCGCTACAATATCAACCCTTCACCAAGTAAGTAGACCTCCAAATTTAAAGTGATACTACATCATTGTTTCATGAGGTTGAACGTATAATTCAAATATCTAGCAAGAAGAGCAAAGACTATTTTGCATCTCAAAAATCATCACAAAGCCTAAGAAGGATCGATCTTCTCAAGATGATTGAGAACTCCATATTACCTATCTCTGATTACATAACCTGCTCTTATGGTGAATTGAATTCCTATGGGACTTGTTGAAAAATGCAGCAATAAATTATCAATTTGATTTTTACCTTGATTAAATCGAGTAAATTTGAAATTCCACATTAGCAAACAACTTGGAGGAGTTAACTTAGGTGACATGGCTCTTGTCACTTAGTTAACAACATTTAATTCAATTTAATGAGTTGAAGTTTAGTTTGCATGTGTTGATTCCTATTTTATAGGAGTCTAGCTTAGTTAAGGACAGAAAGTTCAGTTGTATGTAGTGATTCCTAAATTTTAGGAGCCTAGGTTGAGTTAATTTCAGTTGTAATATGTTAAACTAGTTCTAACTGTTAATAGAACTAGTGCAGGGTCAGTTGAGTAGTGGGACAATAGTCTAACTCAGAGATCATCGAGTTAACTTATTCATGCAACTAAATTAGCTCATGCATGCAGAGAATTCGAGTTCCCCAGTTATGGTGAAGATGTCAAGGCAGTGTAGAGTTAATTATATACTAGATTGAGTGTATAGTTCATTGTATTGGTTAGGTGATCAACCTTGAGGAATTGCGTAAGAATTTTGGAGGAAATTCCCAAATAATAGGGACCTATTTCCTCTGGAATTACCCAAGCAAATAGGGGCTCAAGCAGAGGTTAGAGCTAATTTTAGTTGTAATAAGTTGTAATAAGTGAGTAGAGAGATAGGTTATTCACTTGCAGGTTGTGTTCAAATGCGCAAATCAATTGTAATACATCTCTATTCATCATATTAATGCAAGAAGGCATTGGAGTTTTCAGTATTTTGCTTTCCCCGAGAAAAATATTATTTGCATGTCTGTGATTTCTTAATTCATGTCTGAGTTTTTTGTTCTAAATTGTGAATTAACTTCTGCAGAGCATTAGAGTAGGTTTGTGTCTTGTGATTTTGATTAAAACTTCATGAGAAGTTGCAAGTCTACACTATTAGTGTCAATCTTTGCAGCATTCCTCCAGTGATCAAACATGCTCTTACAAAGTGATTTTAAGGTGTCAAGGTCAAATTTTGTCATTTTAGTGAGTCTTCAAGCAAAATTTGGTCACTAGGTATTAGGTCTAGGGTTTGCTTTCACTCCTTTTAAAGCTGTCCAAATGTCAGTCCATGTCACCATTTAGATGAGTGTACCATCATTTAGAGGTTGTCATCATCATGTCAAGTTCCACTGGGTCATTTTACACCTTGTTCATGCTTCAGTTGTGCCTAGGTAAGGTTCATTTCCCTCTCCTAGGGTTTTGAAAGCAATGTCTCTTGGATGGTCAAATCATCAGCAAAAATTTTACCTTGATGTTCATACACCTTCCCCTATCCTTAATATACCTTATTAAACACTTCCCATCACTGATATCCCTCAAATTCCTCATTTTCGCACAAACCCTAGTTTCTCGCTACAACTTGACAATTTTCTAGGCTAGGCCTGTGTTTTGCCCTTTTGGACCCCTTCCCTTCACTCAATCTTTGAAATTCCACTTTTCCCTACTTCCTAACATCCCTCCCTACTTCCCAAAATTTTATCAAGAATTTAGAAGCCCCTTATCCCCTTCATTTCACTTCATTTCGACAAATCCCCTGTTCCACACATCAGGATAGGTTTTAATCCAATGACGTTTTTGAGCAAGAAAAGATGAGTTTGGGAACATTGAGAGAGGTTTTTGTCCACAATAGGCCAAGGAAGAAAAAACTCCTTCACTTTTTACACAGGTGTCATGGTTTTAGAGAAATGTCAAAAATACAGTTGCCTCAGGAGAATTGATGCACCTCTGAAGTGGCCTTGGGAAAATCAAGATTTCTCCTAGCTTGGTTGGTGTAATGAATTTCTTGATGAGTCAAATGATAACTAGACACAAAGAGCTTTCCAATGAGCTATCATGAGCATCAATTTGGGGTTGAGGAATACCTTCAAAATTTGACTGCAATAGCACTTTGCCTTTAGGCAGCCTCATTTTGCACATTTTGACCAGTCTTGGGAGATTTGATTTTTGATAGGGCAAATGAACTCCAAATTGAAAAATTCCAGTTGGGCTGGAAAGTAGACTCAATAATATTTCCAACAAGCTATCACATGCCCAATTTGGACACTAGGAAGGCCTATAAAAGTCTCCTGGAAAAATGCGCTACGCATTGAGATGGCGCTATGCATTGGGCAGCCCTCTGCAGTGTAAAAAATGAACTGGCACGATGCATTAAGATGGCATGGCGCATTGGGCTAAAAAGCTTGAAATCCATTAAAATCTTCCTCCAAAGACTCTCAAATTGCTAAATTATTCATTGCCAAATTAAGTTAACATCCCTCCATGACCAATGAATGAGTTACCTTGGTGTTTATGGTGATTTAATGAGAAAAAATCAAAACCCTACCTCTTTACATTTCTTGCCAAAAGCAGTTGCATAGGGTTTGCAAATTCTATGTTTTGTTGCTAATTCCACTACTAGCCATTTCTCACTCCCTCACTACTTCATTCCCTCAATCATTTTCTCACTCTATTTATATTCTCATCTACCCATTCCACATTTCCCATATCCCTAATCAACTAACCCTAAATCCCCAATCCCACTATCCCAAACCCTAGTCAAATATCCCCAAAACCCTAATTGCCATCCCAAACCCTAAATATCATACCCTAAACCCTTTCATTCCCTAAAACCCTACAGCTAGCATCAAACCCTCCCCTCATCAGTCCCACTCATCCATGGAGCTCAAAAACATGCAAGCAACCGGCAAGCTGCTAAGAGAAGGAAAACCAAGTTGACAACACTTGAAAGGGAAATTCAAGCTGAGCGTGAATCTTGGCTTGAGAGAACAAAATTACACTTGGAGAAGATGCTGGAGAAGGCCAACAGAGAGAAAAATATGTTGAGGCACATGACCTACCACTACTTGGCGAGAAACAAAGCGTATAAGGTAAGAATCAAGAACTTGAAGGCCAAGCTGAAGAAGGCATCGAGGAGGCGAAAGGAGCAAGATAGACTTCAGATTTTGGCTGAGGCTTCCTTGGCTCAACATAGCACTTGATGGAGAAGACTCAACCCAAATTTCAAAGAATTTGGGACACTTTTTGCATTTTTGAAATTTTTGGGCTAAAACACAGAATTTTCTGCCCTATGCGTCGCGCCACCTGGCGCTCGCTTTTGATGGAGGCCTCAAAATGATAAAAACTCAGCATTTTTGGATTTTGCATGAATAAATATGCTTGCCTACCAATGGCCAAGAAATTTTGACAAGTTTTTAGCCTTCAAAAAGGTCAAAAACACCCAAAAAATGACCTTACTGCCCCTATTTTGACACATAGGAAGCAGTGTTTGGAGAACTCAGTTTTGGAGGGGCAAATGGAGGCCAAATTCAAAAATTCCACTTGTGCTAGAAAGTAGACAAGTAGACCTTTCCAAAAATCCCACTATTGCAGGATATTATCCCCTAAGGCTCTTGGGTGGAACCCTAGCAGACTGGAAGTTGTCTAAGTCAAGAAACATACGCACACACAGCCGTTTATGCTAGAAAAAGCTACTTCTAGGGTGAGAAGGACATACCTGAGGTCCTACGTTTGGGTAGTTACTCAAGGGTGCAAACCCTTCTTCACATCCCTTCCGCTCCTTTGCCCTGAACCACTTCTGCAGGCTCAAAGCTCAGCCTCCTTCTGGATCCG
>APFE030250950.1:0-16969 GCA_000404065.3 Pinus taeda | reverse complement strand
AAAAGGTTACCAACTAATCCTCAGACGTCTTTTTATGAATGAGACCTCTATTTTCTTCATTTTCGATTATTTTCCTTCATTTTCCTCCTCACATGCAACCTGTGACCTTTCACCTCCATTTTCTCCTAATTTCCATTATTTTCATAGATAATTGTACCAAAAATTCCATTTTGTCTTTCCAAAGCCTTAGCCATTGCCTTTGCGAATTTCCTTGGCCATAAACAATCACAAGTGATCCCCATCACTAGGATTTTTCCCAACATTCAACTTGGAATAAGTTTCCCATCATCTGTGGTTATTATTTTTCCTTTATCTACTTTTTATTACATGGAATTTTCACCATGGTTATTATAGTTCTTCTGAAAGTTAGAACTAGTTAAACATACAATAACTCAAATTAAATGAAATAGATTGCTACAAATTAGAAATCAATCATGTAGAACTGAACTCAAGAGTCTCCAACTCGAATTTACTGAGTTAACTGAGTGACAAGAGCCATGTCACCTCAATTAACTACCTCCAATTTGAAATTGAAATTTTAATCTTGTTTGACAAAGGCAAATTCAAAACTATATTTCCTTGCTGCATTTTCAATACTCCTTCTCAAAAAAAAAGGGATTATTAGGAAACCCAATCCTACTTCTATCGAACTTGAATTTTCCTCTTGACAAGGCTGAGTGCCGCATATCTCTGGTTCCTTTTGTACTAAGAAACCGTTGTTGACCCAACACTGAAAATTCCTCCTGATGTGCTCTTCTTATTTGATGGACTCCCCACCCAATCTACATCTGTGAAGCCTTGCAACTTCACTCCCTGTATCTGTCTGTACCAAAGACCAAACTGAGTAGTGCCTTTGAGGCATCTCAACACATGTTTTGCCACCTTCCAATATAGTTTGGTTGGCTTAACCATTTCTTTAATAAGTTGGTTAACTGAATAACACATGTCAGGTCGTGCATTCACCAAATACATGAGTGAACCCACAAACCGCCTATAAATTGTAGCCTCTACTATTTCACCTGAAGTAGCGTCCTCCTTCCTCCAGTTTCTTGCTAGAGGAGTCTCCATGCATTTTCACCTATCCACATGGAACCTCTGAAGTATCCCATTGGCATACTTTCCCAAAGAGACAAATAATTCCCCATATCCTTTCCATACTTCCAATCCAAGGAAGTAGTGCGTGAGGCCCATGTACTTCATCTCGAACTCTCTCGCAAGGTCCTCCTTGCAAGATCTGATCAATTGATCATCACCAATAAGGATCAAGTCATCGACATATAAAACAATAATCAATAATTTACCTTCTACTACAATGTGATAAAGTTTTGCATTTGCTTCACTTTTGGTGAAGCCCAAACGGTGAGATAGCTATTGATCTTGGTATACCAAGCACAGGGTGCTTGCTTGAGTCCATACAAAGCTAGCTTAAGTCTACATACATGCAACTCTTTGTTAAAAATATCAAACCCCTTTGGCTACTCAATATATACCTCCTCCTCAATAACTCCATTGAGGAATGTTATCTTCACATCCATCTAGTGGATCTTCCACCCCATCTATGATGACAATGTTATAATTGACCTGATGGATGAGTACCTTGCTACTGGAGTAAAGGCCTCCTCATAGTTAATTCCTCCACCTAAGAGAACCCATTTGACACAGATCTAGCCTTGTGTTTCTCTATGCACCCATCTTCTGCATGCTTTACCTTGTAAAGCCATCTCAAACCAACCACTAATTTGTCTGCTGGTCTTGGGACCACTTCCCAAACACTATTTCTGACAATGGAATCATATTCCTCTATCATAGCATCAACCCATATTGGTTGCTCTACAAATTCCTCGAATGAGGATGGCTCTGTCTCTACTAACTCATTCATCAGAGCCATTATGCTATTATGTGGGTGCTCCCACATTCTCTCAAGCATCCTGCAATAATCTATCAACTTCCCTGGTTTGCTTCCTTCCTTCTTTGGATGTCTTTGCTTGAGTGGATGTCTCCATTCTTTGCTCCTACGCTTGTAGATTCTTCACAACTTCTTGAGGTTCTTCCTTTGGAGCCAGAAGCTTCTGATCAAGTTGCAACTGAAGCTCCCTCTAAAGAGAAAACCTCATTTCCTTCTCCTCATCAAAATTCACATCCCGTCTTAACATTGTCATCTTGAGGGATGGAAAGCACACGCGATAGTTGTGAGGTGTTTCTTTGTACCCTAAAAATATGCCTAACTCTGTTGTCAGCTCTAGATTTTTGCTTACTTCCTTGGAAACATGACAACAAAATCATGATCTAAAGATCCTGAAGTGTGACACATCTGGTTTCTTCCCTAAATAATATTCCTAATATTTACTCATGTCAAGAATATTGTGAGGACTCTTGTTCTACAACTAGGCTGTTGTGTTGCATGCTTTAGCCCACAATTGTAGAGGTATACTTTGGTCATGCAATATCACTCATGTTGCTCCCAAAATAATTTTGTTCTTCCTCTCAGCCACCCCATTCTGTTGTGGGTTATGAGGTGTTTTTGACTCCCATCGAATGCCTTCCTTTGCACATAAAATTTTAAACTCATTTGACACATACTCACCACCATTATCACTCATGAGAGCCCTCACTTTCCTACCAGTCTCTTTCTTAACAAGTGTTTTAAACTGAAATTTTGGAGAATGTATAGCATTTCTTCTGCATGAAGTAGATCCAACACTTCCATGAGAAATAATCTACAAATATAACATAATACATGTTCTTGGCATTGGATTTTTTTGAGAAAGGTCGACAGACATCATATTGGATCCTTTCAAGGACTACTTGTGCTCTACTGTCCCGATCATTGAAGGTGGATTTTGTGTAATTCCTCAACATACACCCTTTTCATGTATCTCACTGCTCTGGTTCTCCTTTGCGGAGGCCTGTAGAAATCTGATGCATGATCCTTAAAGTGCCAAGATGCAAATGACCAAGTCTTCTATGCCATAATTTGTCGACATCTCGGTTATGCACCTTCTTTTCTTTTGCGCTCAATGTTGCACAATCTTCCACATCTAATTTGTAGAGGTTCTTCACTCAAACCTTGATCTGCTTCACTTGTCCTGTTAGTGTGAGTCTTGTCTGCCTACCACTAGTGATAAAATATGCTTTTACCAAGTCTGTTAGGAGTCTCAAGGTCAAATTTTATCATGTCACTAGGTTTTCAGAGTAAAATTTGGTCACTTGCTAGTTTGTCTAGGAAGGTCTTCATTCTTTTGGAAAAATCACACATGTTGGTCATCTACCTCACTCAAAAGAAGGAATAATAATAAAAAGGATGTTTTCATTATATCAGTCGTCATCATTAACATTCCATCCAGTCTCATGTCTTCATTAAGTCATTAGGGTTTCAAGGTCCATCATCATCATGTGTAAATCCAACATTAAATGAATCATGATAAGCAACTTTTGGCACAAGTTTGATGAATTTTCATAAGTTCTTCATGGTTTCAATTTCAAAGGTTCTAGAAGAAAGTCTCTCACTGTTCAAAAGGTAAAAAACAACTCAGGTTTCAGCTCTCCAAAGTGGCTATGTTCTAAAGGTGAAAAATCAATTTTTGAAAAGGTATGTGGGGCCTATTTTTGTTCAAAAGGGAATCACACTTGCCTATCAAAACCCAAAAGGTCCCCAACTCATTTCATTTGCCTTCTATTTTCCTTTATTCATCGAGCTCTCCCCTCCATTGGTGAAAAAATCACAGGTTTCTAGGCAAAATTGGTCAAAACTTGCAGGCATTGCGCTTCCAGAGACTGCACTGGGCTTCTGGACACTGCGTTGCACTTGTGCCAGACCAGCCCAAAACCTTCTAAAATTCACCCAAATTCAAATTTGAAGCTTGCAATCTAGTTTTTTGCTAATCTAAGCTTGTCTACAAGTAAGTACAACACTTTACTTACCTTTTCCTTTAGCAACATGAATTCAAATGCAAGATCTCTTCATTTAGGGTTTTAGGTGAAAGTTTCATGCTATAAGCTAGGGTAAATGACGTCTTGTCGGGTTTTGATATTCTCAACATGGAAATATTCCAACTCACACCTCTGTACATGTTTAAAATACATTTTGACTCACTAAACAACCTATAAATCATCAAATTACCTTACCTATAACTAAACCCTAGCTCATACCTAGTAATTTGAGCAGATTTCCTAGAAGCTCTGTTTTTCATTTCTCATAAGCATTCCTTCCCCTCATTTCACCTCATTTAAGCTTCATGAGTTTTTTACAGTCCTTGTTCATCTCGTAGAAATTTCCTTACCATTATTTCCACTCTTCAAACCCATCATTTCATCTTTTCACTCACCCCTCACTGTTTTTTCCATTTTCCTGCTTCTAGGGTTTCTATCATCATGGAGGGAGATTCTTCTCCAGAGAGGAAAAACACCATAAAGGAGGCAAAATTCTCAGATATGAACCTACCAAATGCCATGAAATCAATTCATCACCCGTCATCAAGTAGTGTTTTGAAGATGTAAATTGTCTAGAGTTTTGCAAAAGGGTGTGTGAAGTAGGTTTTCATGAACAGTTGACAGATTGGATCGCCACTCATTTGAAAGGGGAAAGGGCTATCATAGTTGGGTTTGAGTTTACATTTTCAGTGGCTACTATTTCACTTTCTACAAGGATACATGATCATGGAGAATACTGGTTTAAGGGCATGAACTTGGATCTTGAACATTACATGTCCCTCTTGAAAAAACCCTACAGGGAGACCCATACACACATCATCCCATTTTCTGTTGGAGAAGTATGCTCCATTAATGAAGGTTGTCATGAAAATTTTCACCTGTGAGGGAAGGTTTTCTATATTGTATGCCTATCACATCTAGCTTCTGATGCACTTCACAACTCAAAAACCTCTTAACATGTGCAATTATCTATGTAGAAGTCTTGTCAAAATATCCGAGAAGGTACAAGTGAAAAACAAAGAACACTATCCTAGTATTTTTCATCATAGCTTGATAAAGACTGTAGTTCTCCACCAGCTTGCAGAGAAAAACAAGACATGGGATTCTTTCATGGAAACAACTTTGAAATGGCATGAGACTAATGTTTCAATTCAGCATCCAAACATGCCAACATAGCAGATGGAGGTAGGATCATCAAGCCGATCAATGGAGGTTCCTAAAGCACCTAGACCTGAGGTGACTAGAATGTATCAAAGAGGAAAGAAGCTTGTGTTTACTTCTCATGTTGAGAAAGGGGCCAAGGCTTCTACATCAGCGAAACATGGATCACAGTTACAGGATAAAGACTTGATTGAACATGAATTTGAGTTGGTTGACTTGGAAACATAAAATGAGCCTTCAAACATGCAACAGATTATCAAAGAGAAAGATTCTTTTATCAAAGAGCTCATGGACAACATGGCAAGGGCAAGGTTTGTTATATCATTCCTAGAACAAGAAAACAGTTAGATAAAAGCTAGACAGCTCATTATGGAGAAAGAGCAAGCTAAATTATTGCAGCAAGTAGGTAAAGGCAAAGAAATATTGGAGCCCAATGAACCTGAGGAATCTGAAAGAAAATTCAAGAAAAAGAGGCCAATGACCAAGGGACTCAAGAAGGCATTGAAAGAGGAGGAAAAACACATTTTGCTAGATGAATACCTAGACATGGAGGACATAATTGCATTAGAGATCAATGAGGACAGAGAGTATTGGTTAGATAAGGTCAATGACCACTTGGAAAAGCTTCTTGACAAAGCCAACAAAGATAACCAACTATTTTGGTGCCTAATTTAGAAATTGGCTAGTCACAGAAGCGCAATGCCTTGGCACTGCACTTTTTCGTTAGGTATCCAAATGAAAAATGGTTTACAGTTTTCGAAATCTCATGGTATCCTCTCAAAGCCCATTTCATCATATTTCTTAGAGAGGACCCAAATTTTGAGAAAAAGAGGAAAAAGGGGTCAAAAACAACATTTTGCCCCTCTTTTTTACAGGCGCTGCGCTTCTGCAGACAACTTGGGAGAATGAGTTTTTTAAGGCCTTCCCATAGGTAATTTTAAAAAATTCAAGGTATTCTAGAAACTAGACTGGAAAATATAGTTGACCGTTCTTTCAGATATTCATTTTGATCTCAGGAAATCACCTTAAAGTGGGCTCAAAGTCGGCACTACGCTTCTGCAAGTTTCTATGTTTCTCATTTAAATTTCATTGCGTAAATTTCCTAGTTTTCAGTTTGACTTGGTCAAAGTAAAAAATATTGATGTAATTGAAGTTAGTTCGAGGTTAGATGAAGTAATCATGAATAAATAGACATGATAGGTTTTTTTTATGGTTTATTAGGCTCATTAAGGAAGCAAAATCCAAAACAAAGTCTATAAGAAGTATTTGTATTTGACCTTCTCACTCTCACCTGTTGGTTGAGAGAATCTTGGAAACAATTCCACCACCTACGAATTCGACTCCTAAAGGTGGGGAAGTGGTTCAATTGAGTCTATATATATTATTTCTCATTCAGAGATAGGGGTTGGACTTTTGTGGAGAAGGCTTGAATGTTGATGTTATCTTCAGCTAATACAGGAGCAGTTGCAGCTATATTTCAGGAACTCTAGTTCAGTGAGTCTATGGTGTTTATTTTCTCTTTCTATCAGTTTCTAATGGATAAATAATCTCCATTTACATGCTTTATCTTCTTCCTATGAATTTCCTTGCAGTTATATAGACATGAATCTTGACTTTAAGCTCTATTTATGTGGAATTCATACTTGTGTTTCCTTTCTTCTAAAGCTAATGAATTCATGCTTTCACATGATCATTAGTTTATTTTAAGCTCACAAATCTATACTACATTGACAAACACTCCAATTTCACCATAACAAACTAATATCTAGCTCCTATTTATACTTGTCTCTGCATACTTGAAGCCTAGACCTAATTACATGCTCTAAACCCTAGTTCGGCAAACCTAAAAAACCTAAATTCACAAGAACTAAAAACAAACTTATATGTCTAGCCTAAAACCTATCTCTTTACATATATTCATTGACAAATCCTTTGAGAGATCCCTCTTTGGCTCAGTAGGGCTAGCTACTGAGCTAAAAGTGGTTCAAGATTACCTCTTTCAATTTCCTCCTCAGCCTGGGACATTGTAGAGGATAACATGTCCCATGGTGATATGTCTCAAGAAATACTTCCCTTTGTTGAATATCACATCATAGCCACGGTCCTCCAACACAACTACGGAAACTAGATTCTTCTTGAGACCCAATACAAACATCACATCCTTGAGCCTAAGATGGGAGCCAAACTCCCTCTAAAAAGTAATTGTACCAATACTGGTCATGTTATATCTTCCATCATCTCCCATATGAATGTGCATCTTGAGATCCTTCTTCTCCAAGGCACTAAACATTTATTTGTTGCATGTCATGTGGAATGAGGCACCATTGTCAAGATACCACACACTACCCATCACTGTGCTTGTCATGCATGAAATGAGGGTAAAATCAAGTTCAAACCCTGAAGTCGAGGCTTCACCTACTACTCCTCCTGTGATATTCTTGCTTGCTTTATTGTGTGGACACTTTGTTGCATAGTGCCTGAAATCATGACAGTGAAAGCACTTGATTCTGGACAAGTATTTCTTCTTGCCCCTGTAGGGACGCTAATTTGTCATTATTATTAGCACTTTTTGACGCCTATTTCACCTATTTCTACCATTCTTTATCACATCATTTATCATACAATTCCATTTTATAATTATGTATGCCCTTATGAATAAATACTATTTTTCTCCTTTATTTTCAATAAATTGATGATTATTACACATGATTTTACCAATGATGGTTTATTAATGGATTTTTTGTAACATCACTCATGATTTTAGCCTCCAAGATTTTTTCCAGATTGCAAATTTGATCTCCAACTCACAATTAAATATTCCAACTTAGAAATTCGCTGGAATAAGAAGTGACAGTTTTTCATTGGACGTTTCAGACAAATGAAGGATAATCTAGAAAATCTGAAACATGGGTTTTGTTTAGAACGGACCGAATTAGTTTTGGGATGAGTAGTTTTCTAAAATTCGGTATGTATTAAGAGAAACTGAAGGTTCTTCAAAGATAATTTTCTCAATGTGATGTTGCTTCCGTTGTCCAAATTCTTCCAGTTGCAATACAAATTCGACTTGTTCCTGTTGAATGTTGATGGAAAGATATTTCAAATATAATCTTGTTGATCAATTTGTTGTAATGGACATTATTTTGTAATCAGCTTTGTTGTAACTTCTCTTTGCTCTCTGTGTATTTAAATGAAAATAGAGATCAAAGAGAGGGGGAAAATATGGAGAGAAATTTTTCACCATTTACTTCAGTTGTAATTTTAATATACAGAGCTTTATTTTGAAAGACATTGTGTTGTAATGACATTTGGATTTGATGAATAATATTTAATTTGAGTTGTTGTTCACTCGCGATATTTTGAAGTAGTTAAGCAGTATTCATTGGTGGCTGGGGCCCGATCTCTGGTGGATCTTACTGTTGTTCTGTGTTTTATACTTTTCCTTTTCCTACAAGTTTATTATGCTTTACAGCTTTGCAGTTGATTTATTTTCATCAATGTGGATTTCGTGTATTCATTTCATTACTTCTTAATTCTATCAATTGATTTCATTTATTTATGTTGTGGAGTGAATTAATCATTAGATGAGAATTATTTCTTGTTCATTAAAAAGGCAGAGTGTTACTGATTAAATTAGATGCTTTATTTTTATGCAATAGTTTAGATTCAGCTGAAAGAGCTCTGTTATTGCTACGGTACACTCGGTTGATGTAATTGCAATTAGAATCTCTTGATTAAGATTGAGTTTTGGTTTAGATTAAGATTTAGTTTTGATGCTTGAATAGGTGACCTTCCTTGAAGTTACAAGCTTGAGATTTATGGTTTTATCCATTTACTCTTGTATTGAATTTAATAAATTATCTTAACATATTACTCTCTATAGATATAACAATTTCCATCACTTGCACATATTGTGTACACTCTTGAAACAAAAAGACTTACCCAGGTTGATAATTAATGTGAGGCAATTAGGAATTCTAAAAGACACCTTATATGCACCCAACATTTTGGCGTCATTGCCAGGAGAGTGTTGATATTTCGCAGAAGTGATGTATGTTTGATATTTGTTGCTGGGAAATAATTGGGTATTAAAAATGGAAGGTAAGAACCTGCGTATGAGTAAGTAAAGTGCTTGCTACCTCACCCACTTTTCAGCGCAATTGCATAGAAATTGAAGTAGAAATAAAAGTTTGATGTTTGTTTGCTACAAAAGAATTGGGTATTAAAAATGGAATGTAAGAACCTGCGTACGAGTACGTAAAGTGTTTGCTCCTGTGCCAGTTTTTTAGCAAAATTGCGTAGGAATTAGAGTAGAAATAAATGTTTGAATTTCTGCATGAATGACTAAGAAAAACAAGAGGTAGAAATTTTGAAAAGCAAATCTCATGATTTCACTTAAGTGGTGATGTAAGCACCACCCATTTCACTAACCAACTGACAGGAACATTTGAAGGAGGAGCCTCAAAGAAACACATGAAGAACATCTTCTATTATGGTAAGAAATGGCTCACATTTCTACTTTTGAATTCTCTATCAAAGATCTAGGAGGAGTGACACAAATGCACATAATTCCCCCATCTTCTCTACCAAATTTTCATGGTTTAGCAAACGAAGAGCCAGATACATTTTTATTTGAGTTTGAAGTACTTTGTAGAGGATACGATTATTGTACTAATGATCAAATGTTGAAATTGTTTCCTCTTACTCTAAAAGGAGCAACTCTCCGATGGTTCATGAGCTTTGGTGGGAACTCCATCCAAACATGGGAGGACATGAAGAACGTATTCTTGAATAAGTACCAAGACTATTCCAAGGACGATGAAGATATTTTCAATATGATACAAGGGGAAGATGAAAGCTTGGAGGACTATGTATAGCGATTTCATTACAACCTTCAAAAATCAAAGCATAAGCATTTGAAAAAAGAGGTCTTAAAAACACTCATTCTTAAAGGAATCAAAGATGAACTTTTAGAACTCTTAAATCTAATGGGAAAAGGTGATGTTTTTTAGTTATCATATGATGATTTTTGTGAATTATGCATAAGGTATTCAAGAGGAATCACCAAGGCTGGTAAGAGTTCTAGAGAAGTTTCTTCTTTCTTTTCCAAATCTACTACAAGAACATGAGATATAGGAGTTGAAATCAATGATTTATTTGAACATTTTAAAATTGATTTTTTTAGCCCTCTAAATTCACAATTGGATATTTTTCAAGTTCATAAAAATCAAGAAATTGAAGAAGTGTTTTTCCCTCATTGCCAAAAGGAGCATCCCATATATACTCACTCTTCCTTATCTAAGATGGAAGTAGCATATCAAAGAGATGGGCAAGCTGCAACAATGTCAAAGCCATGGAAATCGTGGCCTACATGTATGGTTCAAAAAAATTCCTCTCCATTTTCTTACTTGCATAATCCATTATGGTATACTCATGTGTTAGGGCAGTCATGTCAATCTCAATATAACCCCCACCAATCTTGTCTACAAGTTTGGCATGGTTCGTCTTATAATTACATGAATACTCTCCCGCATCTTGTAGCACAAACACATCATCCATATTCTTCACCAGCTCTTCCACAACATCTTGCTTGCATATCAAAATCATTCACACAACCCAATCAGCCACATCATCAAAATGCTCCATGCCCTACACAATTTTGCTGCTCAACTCATTCCACACCCTCATCATAATAAACCAGTACAACATGCTTACAATGTTGAACTGCTAAATTTATCTACCCTTCCCACCCATTCTATCTCACATGCAATATTGCAAAAAACTTATATTGAGATTGGGAATGTTTCAAATCCAAAAATTGTAGAAGTTATGAAAGAAAATGAGGTTTCTTTTAGTCTACATCAACAAGCCGTTTTAAAAACTCAAGAACTTCATGATATGAAAGTTATGGGAAATCAGGAAAGTAAGGGATATACTGAAGATTGGTTTCAATCTATCATTTTTTTGCAACCTCACTCCATACTTCAACAATTGTTGGCACCATCTTTTCAAGGGAAGTTGGCTTCTCATACCCTACGATTTATTAACATGCATTTTTCAAATTTGGGTATGTACATACTGGAGGCCTTATTTCGAAAATGGCTCCACTGGAAGTACTATTATACGTAAGAATATTCATTTTTCAAAGCAGAGTAGCTTAGTGTAGGAAATAAAATAAATAAGAATATAAATAAATACATTTTTTATTATTATGTAAAAAATAGTTGTTTTTGTTGCAACACGCTGTGGAAATCAACATTGGTGATACATATTTTAATTTATTTGTGTATGTAGATGTATTATATTGAAAATAACAGTTCTACAAACAATCATATTCATTTTATCACTAATTTGGAAAAATTACTTGAATATCATATTTTTTTGGCTTGCAAGCTTGATGAAAATTCTGAAAACACAGTCGGGACAGTCATGTTTTTAGGGACAAAAGGTGAATATTTAAAAAAAAATATCCATCCTAAGTATCCCTTTATGTCTAATTTCCAACCCAATTTGAATCACTCCATTTGGATTTGAAACGAAAAAGTTATAACCAAAACATTAACAAGGTGTCTAGTAGGAAGCTCAGGAACAGAGTTGGGACAGTGAGTTTTTGGAGGCCTAAATGACTATATTTTTAAAACCTGTTCGTATGGTATATTTCTCTATGAATCTAATTTACAAAGAAATTTAAATCACTTGATTTCAATAACGTATGAGAAAGTTATGACCCAAACACTGACTGTCTATCCTAAATCAGCACTCTTAAAACTTTGTTTTTCCAGTTGTTCATTAAAGTATTTGACCCATCAATTCTTCTTGTCTTCAAAACATGTTTCTATTGGAGATAAATAAATAAATATACTTTCATTTCCAATTTGAATTAGTTCAATCCATCATCAAACGAAAAAAAAATTATGCTTAAAATGTCAACTGTTGGTCTAAGTTGGGAAATCGAAAATGACTATGTTATGCAAGTCGTTCTAAGCAAAATTGACATATCATATCATGGAATTTTTAAAAACTATTTCTATTAGAGATATCCCTCTAAATTTACTTTCATTTGACTTTGATATCACTCAAATCAGACGAAAAAAAAATATGTTATGATTAAGACATTGCAGGTTAGCATGATTGGTCACTGCTCTCCCGCAAGTAATAAATTAATTTTACTTTGTTATTTTCTCCGTAGATTTGTTTTACAGAGTAAATACTTGTTTTTTTTTTGCATAATCCTTGGATTAGGGGAGTCTGATCACCTCTCTTTCTCCACGATTTAATGTTTTATTGCAGGCAGACACTCGTTTTTTGCAGGTCCTAGGAAAATAAAGAAGGTCTATTTATGAACGAGCGATTCTTGAAAGGATTTTAACGAAACAAGGGCATCTCATCCAATTTATTACCTAACGGATTCATAACAGATGGAAATAGAGAATTGATTTCTATTTGAAGATTCATGTCACTATTGCCAAACCATTTTTCCAAGAGATCATTTTTTTCCATTGACAAATTGATACTCCCTTAGGGAATAACATCATAGTTGTTGTAACTTAATTAATTTATTTATTTACTGTTTTTAAATAAAGTGTTGTTTATTTTCTGATTGCTCTTATGTTTTTGTGTTTCAGGTGTTGCTTCCTTCAAAGTTGCAGTTTCCGCTCCGTTGGCGATGGAACAACGTTTTTCTGCGTTTTTGTTGTTCCAACTATGGAACAACACTTTTCTGCGTTTTTCTACTATTTCAACTTTGGAACAACACTTTTCTGCATTTTTGTTGTTCCAACTTTGGAACAACATTTTTCTATGTTTGTTTGCTATTCCAACTTTGGAACAACACTTTTTGCATTTTTGTTGTTCCAACTTTGGAACAACACTTTTCTGCGTTTTTGTTGTTCCAGCTTTGGAATAGCACTTTTCTCTCTTTCTCTGTTGTTCCAAAGTTGGAACAACACTTTTTTGCATTTTTCCTGTTTCAACTTTGGAACAACACTTTCCTGTGTTTTTGTTGTTCCAAAGTAGCACTTTTCTACATTTTTGCTATTCCAACTTTGGAACAGCAACACTTTTGCGTACTTTGGAACAACACTTTTCTGCGTTTTTTCTATTCCAAATTTGGAACAACACTTTTTGTGTTTTTGCTGTTCCAACTTTGGAACAACACTTTTTTGCGTTTTTGCTATTCCAACTTTGGAACAGCCCTTTTCGGCCGTTTTGTTGTTCCAACTTTGGAACGGCACCTTGTTGCACTTTTCGGCGTTTTTGTTGTTTCAACTTTGGAACAACACCTTTTTGTGTTTTTGTTGTTCCAACTTTGGAAAAACACTTTTGCGTGTTATATTTTTGTTGTTCAAATTATTGAACGATTGTTGTTCAATCAATTGAAGAGCACTTTTTGCGTTTTTGTAAGAATAACTACGATTTCTCTTTACTATTTCATTGCCAATCATTTTGTCATTTTTTCTCTTTTATGTTTTGAATAAAAAAACCATCTCATTGGATTTGTGCCTAAGATAAATAAAAACAGTAATATTAATACCATTATGACTTATAAAACCTTTTGATGGTCATCTTTATTCCGAAGTTGACATGGTGCACCTTTATAATGACTGATTTAATATCTTCTCTTTGGACACATCATAAAATGATTTATTATTCTAATACCATGCTAGTTTATCTTTTACACTTTCAAAAGGATAAATCCCTTCGATATGATGATATGGGGGGAAAGCATAGCTTTCATTGGCATTTTTTTTCTTCTTACGCCATCCCTAACTCTTAAGGAGTAAATGAGCCTCCCTCTCTTTACAATAAAAACATTCAAATATAAAAATTTGAAAATTGTACAAGCATTGTCTTGAAGAGGATAGGGGGTCTCATCACGAGCCAACCTACCATGATCATAAGGGTGTAACAGGTGACATTCCATTATGTCCACCACATCAAGGTAATGACCTTCTTGATAGTTAAAACCGTTAGAAGGACAAGGGGTCTCATCACGAGCCAGCCTGATCACTTTGTTATATCCTAGTGAATGACACTATGATTATCTAGTTACAATGCTAGCATAGTGGTCTCTTTATAGCAATAAAAAAAAAAACCATATAAATACTAAATGGAGGACTCTCGCTCATTTTTGGGGTTAAAAAGAAACCTTGTCGAGGCTATGAACGTCTGCTGGCAGCAATGGCTCTGCTTGTGGTATTGAAGTACTATATTACACTGTCAAATACTCTCTATCCTATTACCCCTATAGATTCATTTCTAAAGGAGAATTTACCATTTCAACAACATTTCTAATTCAATTAGCCAACATGCATGGTAAACTATATCTTTATACGCATTATATCATTATTGTCCAATCACTCTACCACCAGTCATTAACATTTATCGTCGGTCATGCTTTTGTCATATTTTTCCACCTAAGGTAAATATCTATTTACATAATGATCTAAATCCCTGTTTTATTTTACGAACATTTCATATCTTTTGACCTATAGTGCTCTGATTGCTTTTGCTATATTTACACTGATTTAATTGATTTTCCTGCTGCATTTTTTAATCCTCAACATCCTTTCGCTTTTTCCTATGATTTATGGTCATGGACGCCCTTTTCGTATTTGAGGGGGGAAGATATGCATTATGGAATAGCGTGTGTAATAATTACCGAACTCTGCCATAACTTGTTGATTTGACAAAATATTATTATTGCATCTCTACAAAGGTTCTTTCTGATTGAAATTTTTGCATGTGGCTTATTTGTTGCTGTTCAAAACTAAAACTATGGATTCAAGGAAATTGCATACAAATTAGTGAATTGTTTACTAGAGAATAGCAAGTATGGGGGGAAACTCTATTTGCAGCAAGTCCACACTATTGCAACTAACAGAAGAGGCTCAAGCAACTCGCAAACAGGATGTGCTTGCATGGTTTCCACCTTTTGCATCACTTTCAGAATCATCTCAACCAACATCAGCTTCAACAAATACCAGTCCATACATGTTATTCCACATTTTTCTGGAGGTAAAATAGCATAAGTTTATGATTTATTAAAATTTTAGGAGAATTTCATGAAAATCCATTGAGCATTATTTATCATCATTTATTCCACATCTTTACCGCTTCTCTTTTTCAGAGACATAGAAGCTTTCAGTTTGGGGGAGTGTTACTTTCATTCATTTATTTATTATGATCATGTCATCATCCACCGATATCCTTATTCATTCTCAAAACCTTTCTTATTCCATGTTGTTGTACACCAAGCATAGATTTCAACCACAATTGTAGCAACCACCTCAATTTGTTTTCTAGTATTTCATGAGGGCATGCTAATTCTCTAGTTTGGGGTAGGAATTGCTACACATGATGGATGTTTTCTACTTTTTTTTCTCATATAAAGCATACAATTTCATTTTTATACAATGCACAAATTGATTTGTGCATACCTTTAAAACTATGAACTGAATTCTTGTGATTTTTGAACAGCAAAGAGGTACCATTAAAATACACAAACCCAGAAAATTTCAAGTTAAATTAGTTTGTAAAATTTCAGAAATCACGCACTATCACCTACAACCATTTTGCTTATATCTCATGCTCTGTGCATCAAAACGATATGATTTTGGATTAAAGAAGCTTTAATATAGCAGAAATATTCTTGTCAAATTTAAGCAAAATCTGGTTTATAGTTTTTGAAAAAATGGTTAATGAAGTTTGTCTTACGTATATCATATGTTGCTGCAACTTCATATACATATGGTTGAAAGTCAATGTCAAAATTGTTATGCCTTCATCAACATTGCTAAAATTGATTATTCATTATTTGAAGAAGAACTCATTTGTCCCATCACTTTCATGACTTGGGATGAATATTTCTTATAGCTTGGTTAATACAGAGGCTTTGGGGTTGCATGAGGACACGCAACATATTCAGTTTGGGGGTATGTTGGGCTGCTAATTTGTCATTATTATTATCATTTTTTGACTCCTATTTCACCTATTTCTACCATTCTTTATCACATCATTTATCATAATTTATCATCCAAATCCATTTTATAATTATTTATGCTCTTATGGATAAATACTATTTTTCTCCTTTATTTTTAATAAATTGATGATTATTATGCATGATTTTACCAATGATGGTTTATTAATGGATTTTTTGTAACATTACTCATGATTTTATGTAGTTTTTAACCCCGTACAAAAATTACCTGCATACGAATTCTAAAACACAGAAAATAAATAATTTGAGAGCATAACACATAAAACACATATACACATAGATTTTCCCCTTGATCCCAAAACCAGGACTACTTGCTTGATTTTTCATTATGTTCATTTCAATGTTATAATACATATTTATACATGCCGAAGCATCCAATACCATGGACAGAAAACCATCGCGTTCAATACAATGGACTGAAAACCATCGCGTCCAAAAAACATGTGCGAATATCATGCACAAAACCATAGGTGGGTCTGCCTAACCTAACATAGGGTCCAAAACCAAAATTTTTCGGGGCGCTACCCCAGACCCCATAAACTAGGGTTACCGGTACACCTCACACCCCCTGTAAACCCCCTCCCTCCCCCACCGCTACACAATCCGCGCAATGAAGGGGGGGCTCTCGTCGCCCCCCTCTAACCCCCTGGTTAACTACGTGGGCTAGTCGTGGAAAAAATATAACACAACCCAACATTATCCCACTTTTTGTTTTCTTTCCACAGGGGGCCACAAGAGAGCTTAGTCATTTTTTCAGCCCTGAAACGCCCATTGTCTCTCTACACCAAGAGAACTTCTCAAAGTTCATATATTTTGTCAATGCATCTACAGTATTCTTCAAAGTGTCCACCTTTACTAGCAACACCTTTTTGTCTTCTATCA